>PVJX010006704.1:0-75783 GCA_004027295.1 Dolichotis patagonum
GTTCCAAAGAGTAAAAGGTCAGTTATACTAAATTCAATGTTGAAGATGAAGCTGAAGGAAAGGCTGCTGGATTTGGCCATGGGATAACACTGATGACCTTGTAGAGAGCCATTTCTGAGCAGAGAGGGGGTGGGGCACTGCCGGATGTGAAGAAGAGGTGGGTGGGAGGAAGCAGAGCTGGCAGGTGCTGTCCCTTCTCCAGGGAATTTGACAGGGTAAGGAGGGAGGGGGCCCCCTGGGAGGAGAGGCCAGGATGGCTGTGATCAGTATTTACAGGGCGGCTGGCCCTCTTCTCAAGCCACACACCTACCATCCCCTCTTTTTTTCTGTTCTGTGCCTATCACATTTATCTTCCCTAGAGAGCAAGCTCCAGGGCTTTCTGCCCCTATTTCTCTACATTGTTTCCTTGATGATGGTAAATCCAAGTGTTTTGCAAGGGATTTTCTCATCCTATCTCTGCCATGGTCAAGGAGGAAGTTAAATTCATTGCTTCCTCCTAGCTACATGGTTCTCCATGCAGGTCTTTCAATCCCCTTTCAGGTCAGCTCCTAAGTCCTCACCTCATGCCATTCCTCCAGAGCCTGGGGTAGTGCACACTTTTTCAGCCTCCTTCTTTCCTCTTGGCCCTTCACCTGGCAGATGTCCAGCTCCCTGCCTCCATGCCTGCTGAGACTCTCTCTGAAGTCACTCCCTCCAGATCTGCTTTTTAAAATTCTCATACTTTTCCTTTCTTTCTCTTCCTATAATGAAAATGGATTTCCAGAATTGGTTTCTGGAAACCAATTAGACACAATCTTTTTTTTCTTCCTTAGGCAAGCATTTCCTGTTGATGCTGGGGCATGCTCCAGGAAAAGCCCCCCAGAAAAGCGTTGCCCCTTTTAACTAGAGTGCACATCTGTGTCTGTGCCCTACACAGGCTAGAGCGGCCTCAGGCCAGAGGTAAATACCCTCTGCACTGTGCATTCAGGTTCTCTAACTTTTCTTCTGCCTTAAACACTGTAATGTTTTTTAGGAACACATAAACAGGACTTCTTATATTCTGTCTCTCCATGTATGTGTAACACACACAGCCCTCCTGCTGTTCTCTGTAGTCTTGGAGAGATGTGGACTGAGGTGGAAGCATGGAGAGATGGAATTTGGTGCACAGAGAGACTGGACCCCTCCTCTGATGGTAGATGGACACCCCATTGTTTGCACCCTCCAGCAGATCCGGGGCTGAGGACACTGTCAGGGCTTCATAGGTCGGCACTTGGTGGTGTTTAATTCCACCACTTATCATAGGCTGTCTGGAATTGTTCAATAATTGTTCAGGTGTGGACATCTTTTCACTCTAGCAAGACTGAACAGTAAAAAACACTGACTGTTCACCGACTCTGTTGCAGGTGCTTCACATATTGATCATACTGAAAACTCACACAGGCTCTGTGTGGCAGCTCTTACTCTCCTCATTAGCTTTCTGATGAGAACTTCAGTTGCAGAGACTGGCAGAAGTTCATGTGGCTACTGTAGGTCAAATCAGAGTTCGGACAAGATCAGCAGAGCTCCATTCTGCTTTGTCACAGGCTTCTGAGGGCTGGGTTGGACCCTCTCCATCCCTCCTACCCTGATCGCAGTGCTTCCTCCTGTGGCCCATGACTTACTACACTCAGAATTAAATTGAAGGTGAGTGTGCCTTCCTAGCTGCTGAGTCTAGGGTGGAAAGTGCCACCCTTGTTCTTGCTGATGCCCAGTGCCAGCCTAATCCCCTACAGAGCTATAAATATGTGCTGCATTGCTCTCCTTGCAAAGGGCAAACAACATCAGCTCTCTTTCCCCTAGGGAAGCTGATAAATGGAGGATGTCACTCAAAGCCAAGCCCTGCCTTGGGCTGTGGCTGGGTGGCTGGATGAATCATTAAAAGGGTGTAAATTCTTTGTGACCTTTGTCATAAAAGAAGCTGGTGTCCAGGACCGATTTCCACTGGCCCAATAAAACCAGTGCAGGCTTGGTCACTGGGAAGGAGGTGCCCTCAAAACTCAGACCTCCAAACAACCCCAAGTGGCAGGCTAGGACAGAGGCTACTCACCATCTTCCTTCCTCTCTCTTCGGTCCACCTGTGGAATAGAAGCATAAAGTTTCAGAGAACTTTTGCATGATCTGTTGAAGCGGCAAAATGCTATAAACTTTCTTCCTAGAGCAGTGAGCCAAGATTCAGAGCAGTGACTACCTGGAGACACACAGTAAGTAAGAGTCTGACCGTGGAAGCCTCCTGGCTCCAGGTCCAGGACTCCTGCTGTTCTTGCACAGCTGTCTCTCTTGGCAGCAGTTTTAGAACTCATTGGGATGATGTACCCATCTTTCTGCTCTCTCTCCTGTCTTCTCAGGGGAAGGGTGACCAAACCTGGATTGTCCCCAGGGGAATCGTAAAGTTGATCTACAAACTATGTAGAAGGCACTTTGGAAAGCAGTGCTTGGGAGGAATTTTCATGCTTCCATCAAGTTGCCAAGAGTGTTAGTCATATCCCTGTAGTTCACAGCAAAAATGGCCACGATCTAAGCCAGAGCTGAAGCCGCAGGGGCTGCTTATCAGAGAGGTCCTCATAGATTTATAGAGGGCATATCACAGAGTTAAACTGGAAGCCTTCTGTAAATTTTAGTCAGGATGTAAATATTCTTACTTTGACTATATTCATCAAAGTAATAAAATCAATATTAATCTTCAAAATTACTTTTAAGGTATTGATTGGCACTTGAGCAGTGATTTGCATATGCTAAGGTTGGCAGCTTGGACTGGCTCTGCCTTCTGGGAGATTCAGATTTAAGAAGCTTAAAGAAAGCCATGCTGTCTGACCCCAGAGGACATGGGAGGACTTTGGAATCCATGACCAGGACAGAGCAGACACAATTATGACTCATCTTGCTTCCTTCTTAGGCTCAGGATCCTTCTACATCATCCACAGAACCTCTAACTTGTTCTCCTATCTCAGACTTCCCAGGTCTGGGGTGAATTGAAGAGGGCTACTGAGAAGGATAGAGTGGGCTTGAGCATTTGGTGTTAGTGAGGACTCTGTTCAAGGACACCTCCCCAGATATGCACATGGATTTCCATTTCTTCTCTCCCTTGGGTAAAAAGAGAACCTTCCCCATTCATTCATTTATTCATTTAACTTATATTCACTTGTTCTTTCTTGGCTTGAGTTAACAGTGTATCAGGAATTGTCCTAGATGTTGAGAATGCATCAGTGAATCAAGGACAAAGCTGCTCCCACTGTGGAACTTCCACTCTGTTGGATGTATACCTAGTGGAGTGTTCCATTTCTGAACACCTACACAAGCAATGAGATGCCCAGCGAGTTATGTGATTCTGAGTGCTCTATGGTGGAGGAGACGCAGGCTAGCAGGCTAACAGAAGAAAGGGGCAATTTTAGTTAAAGCTGTTAGAGTAAGCCTTCCCAAAAGCATGGTATTTGAGTAGAAACTTGTCATATGTGGGGGATGAACTTTGCACATACAGTGGGTGAGAACATTACAGGCCAAGGGGACAGAGGTGCCAAGTTCCTAAGCAGGCAGCATCTTGGCATGTTTGAGTAATGGTAAGATGATAGGTGTGATGGTGTGGGGTGGACAAAGATGAGGCAAGAGAGGTCAGAGTTCTTGGAGTAAGTGGCCTCTTGGCCTTGTGAATCATTGTCAGGACCTTAACTTTTCCTCTGAGAAAATAGCAAGTGAGCTTTTGATCTGACCTCTATTTTGACAGTAACACTTGGTGGGCCACTTTGCTGGAAAGGATTGGTAGATGCAGGAATGTTTACTAGACATTTACTCCAGGAAATAAATGTGGGGACTTTGACCAGGGAGGTAGTGAGAGAGCTGAGGCGTATCCGTATCTGGAAATGTCATGCCATATTGGATGTGAAGTGTAAGAAAAAGAGAAAAATCAAAGTGATTCCAAGGATTGTATTCAGAGCAACTGGAAAGATGGAAGCACCGTGCCTGCGAGAGGGAAGACAGAGTACAGGAGGGCAGGGAGGCAGGACGGAAGTTCTATGTTGGACTTAAGCTTTGAGAGGCAACATGGGGCAGTGAGACCATTCCAGGCCTGGCCAATCATTAGCTGGGTGACCCTGGGAAAGTCACTTCCCCTCTCAGGTCCATCATCTTTTTGTTTTCAAAAAACAACAAAAAAAGAAATAAATAACAGAGCATTACAGTACTTGAGGGCACATGGAGATTAGCACGGGATCTGGCATAAGCTTGAACTAAACAAATAGTGGTTCTGGACATGATCCATAGCAGGACCAGGCAGAGCTAAAGAGCAGCAACCAACATTTTCCAGTCTCCAACAGCAGAGTCTATGTGTGATGGGCAGATGCCTCCTTTGAAGTCTTTAAAGGTCAACGCTTTGCCAGCTGCCTGCTAGAGACAAAAGGCAGCATGATTTTCTCCATCATTGCCCTTTGTTTCTCCCTGTCTACTCTAACAAATGGCCAGAGGCTGACTCCCTGCTTGGCTGGGACAATCCCCGGAGACTCTCTTGCTGCTGGCAGATTTGACTTGAAGGCCCCTATAGAGAAAGGAACCCTCCTGCCACCTGCCGAGGGTTCTCCTAGAAAACCAGCTGTGGAAAGAAGCTACACCTCACAGTCTTGCTTTTCAGCCCCAGCCCTACCCCTATTTGACCATGTGGGCTTGGAAAAGTTACTTTTCTCTTGTCCTGATGAGAATAATACACCACGTTTTCCAGCTGTGAATCATACCCTGGGGGCATGGCTCTGAATTCTGATCTGTCTTTTTCTACCTTTGTGGGCTTGCACAAATCGCTTAATAGCAGGTGCCTTATTTTCTGCAATTTAAGGAGGGTGGTGTGATAATATATGCCTTGTAGTGTGATTGTGACAATCAAATGGAACAAATAAAAATTTTTTAAAACACAGTGGAATATATAATAAGTTCCTTAAAAATATTGTCTAATATACTTGCATAAGAAATACATAAAAGTGCCTCTAAATGTTATTGTATGTACTTTAAATATATGACATAATTTTATTAGGCTTGCCTTGAATTTAGGGAATTCCTGAGTGATTCTATGACTCTCATATCAGACTTCCAGCTTATGTACATTAGCATATAGGAACCTCTACATATACCCAAACAATTAAGCATTTGTTTTGGTAATAGAAACTTGCTTGGCACAAATAATCTCAGGGAAAACTTGCAGTTAATTCTTTAACCAATGAAACCCACCTCCATATTGTCTCATTTCTTACCCTGAGGGGTTTTTTTAAACTAAGATTTCTTGGTTCAAAGTTCAGTGCCTCTGGTCTGTCTCTGTACATTGTGCTTGCCATGAAATCAGGCTACATAACTTGCACAAAGTCAGGGTATATGGCAGGTGAGTCGATGGCTTATAAATCATAGAAGTTTGGGCTGAGTGTAGAAAACATGTGGAAATCTGTCAAAATGAATTTTAAGAACACGAAAGAAGTATCAGCGAGACTGAGATTTGCGGTACCAAGAACACTCTCACGCAATAGCCGTCTGCGTGTGCTGTAAAACAGCGCTCACATGTCACCATGTATGTGTTTTGAGGCCTGATTCATGGGTGCTTCAGACAGATGTCTATGGAATGCCCCACATAGGAGGCCGCTGACACAGCTGCCCTTCTAATCACTCAATTTGTTCCTCAACTACTGAATTTCTAGCTTATATCAGGCCCACCAGTGGGCTCGGGTTAAATGAATCTGCCCTGCAGGTTAATTTCTTTTCATCCATGTAGCATCTGGCTTTTCTTCTAAGCACTCCCACTCACTAGACGTGTATAGGGACAATTGGTTACAAGGCCTGTTCGCTCTGAACTGCCATTTCCCCACGTGTAGACTCCTGTTCTTTGAGACTGTCAGGAGGGTGATGGATGGGCTTTGTACACAGTCAGGCGACAATCATTGAAAGGTACTGCTGCCCTGACCTTGCATATGCCCTTCTGTCTTTCTGCATTTAGGCTGCTGGTCTGAGTTAGAGTAGTCAATAGCTTTCTGTCACCTAGAGCATAAAGAGGATCGATGAGGAGCAAGAAGCTAGGGAAAGTGTTTGCTCCTTTCATCAAACTCCCTATTCAGCTCTATGGTTGTTTGTGTAACACAGGCCACTGGGGACATTTAGAAAGGAAAGCAGACACTTACCCACCACTTAACTTCTCAGCCACACTTAGCAGCTTCCACCTTGACTGATCAAATGCGGCACTGGGCACTGTGTCTTGATTCAGTCCCTACGACTCACTCATATAGCCTTGAGCAAATCATTTTTCATTGTTTGAGTTGAAATTTTCTCCTCTATAAAACAAGGCATTTCATTAAGAAATCTCTAAGGTCCCCTAATAGCTGAAATTTCCCATTGTTGGTCTGTATATAGTTCTGTCACTGATTGATAAACACAGTCTTTAGTCAATTTACTCAAATGAATCAAACGTATTTATTAGTAAAGTAACAGAATCCATTTATATTATTTCACCTCCCAGATCTGCACACCTTGAGCATTTCTGGACGCTTTTTAAGATAGAGAAATCTGAAAGTCGGTTGTTTCCTTGGCCACAGGAAACTCCTGATGGTCTTGCTCCCCTCCTTTCCTCCTGGGTCACCACCTCCCTTCCAAGAAGGGCGTTAGCCATGACAAGAGACTGGGAAGGCTGGGGGAGTTGGTCAATCAAGACCTAAACATTTACATGGCAAAGCGCTCATTGTATCTTGGATGCCTCTCCAGCAAGTTCTGGGTATTGAGTGAGGTAATAGAAATCTACGTGGAGAAGAGTAAACTGTAAGAGGAGAGATTGGCCAGTGCTTTCCTCAGCTCCATGCTCTTATTTTATTAAGGTCCAGAGAGGGGAAGTGACTTGCCTAAGGCAACCCAGTGACTGAGTGTTTTCTTGGAACTCTGTCTTCTTCTTCTACTTCATCTTCCCCTGCAGCTATTTTCTAAAAGTGAGTGGCTTCTTTCTCTTTGAAACGGAGAAGCAGAAGCTGGAGAAACAGTCAGTATAGTGTCACACTGCCTTTTGTTGTCATTAGCAAGTAGAGTTCTCTGTCTGGCTTCTTTCCATTATGAAATGGAAGCCAACTGGCATGTGTCTGTACTTATTTAATTCTGAAAGCCTTCATCATAATAGTCTGGTTCAGTTTTTGATGAGAATCTCCAAACATGTGTACTCTCATATCTGTTGGGACAGCTGCAGCCTGAAAACACATCTGCTTGTGCACTTTTGCTCATACTTACACACACACACACACACACACACACACTGATTCTTGTGGGGCCTATCGAAGACACTATGAATTTGCAGGTTTCACAATGTGGCAATGTCCCTAAACCTGGCTCATTTTCCCAAAGTTGGGGCTCTGGATTTGATGACTATGCAGGGATCTTATCTAGCTCCAGTGCTCTAGTTTGTGATTCTGTGGCAGCTGAGGAATTATTGAAGACTTTCAGTTCCTAGAAGCACATGTTGACTTTCTCATGCCAAGCTATTCTTGCTGATTCTCCTGGCAATGAAAGTGAGACAAGCCATGTGGGGCCCTGAGAAGGAGAGAGGAACTTGCAGAGCAGCAGACCCATCTCTGTGCCCCAACAAGATCCTGGGCAGAGGGTTGATGGGAAGGTTGGGTTCACAGCGACTGCCTGTTGAACTGTGTCCTCATATTCATCTGTTTACCACCAACCATGTGAGAGGGAGTGTGTCAGGTTTGGGGGCATCAAGATGCATATGACATGGCTTCTACAATTATATGGTGCATATGTAACTGCAATGACAAACATATTTTTAAAACTTATAATTCACTGTGATGAATGTCCTACTTAAATACAGCTATAATAAAGTACCACAAATAAAGGAGGGAGAAAATAATACTTTGGAGGATTTTTCTCTGATATGGGTATAAAAGAATTGCTGTAGATATTCTTAGATTGATTTAGACATGCTTACTAGTGCATCTGAGTTGGGAAGAAGCAAGAGGAGAAAGCATAGCTTAAGCCTGTGATTCTCTTTCATGTACTCATTCAGCAGTCACTATGCACGAAGACTATATCAAGCCATTGCTAGACCCAGAGGATTCCAAGATAAGTGTGAGATATCTCTTCCCAATTCTGTTCAGAGGACCTGTGTGGGCCAGCTACAGAGTGCCAATAGGGGGCCTTGGCCAATCATATGAAATGGTATTAAGAGAACCCACCTAAGTAGACTGCAGGCCCTCCCACCTGAATGGTGTCTCTTCTCTGATTTGCTTTGATGCCAATCTGTCCACAGTCTGGCTTGAACTTATAGACCAGACCTATTAAGTCCTGCAGTCATTCCTGGTTCCTGACCTCACCAGTTTCTCACTCTACCTCTCTTATGCTAAGCCTGGGCATCTGTACCATGCATAGCATACATGCCAGGGCAGACTGCAGGGCCTCCCTATGCTATGTGATAAGTGCCGTCTTAGAGCCAGAGGAATCCCACACATGGCTGGGATGGTGAAGACATTACTCTTTCCTTGTCATCCCCAACCCAGTAGGTGAGGCTGCCTTGCACACTGTATTGTGAGGCTGGCTGCCAGGGAAGAGTCACAGGAAGGCCGTTGCCCTCTGTTTGGGGTCTCATGGAGCAGAAGTGGTTGCTTGGAATTGCCAGCTCACTGTGAGTCATTAAAAGCCAAATCATATAAGCTGAAAGGGCTGCTAGGAAACATGATATTATATCGATAGTATAATAAAAAGAATACTATTTTACCATTATGTGACTCCCAAGGGCTAACATCGGGTCCCTCTCAACCCAGCACGCAACACAAAGCAATTCCTCCATTGTAGAGGGAAAACAGTGGGCCTTTTATACTCACATTACAATTTATCTTCTGGAATCTTACTTTCTAACATAGCGTGAGTGCTACAGAGCCAGCGGCTTACTTATTTACTCTTCTTACAAGCTACAGCTTTTGGTCCAGAGAGAGTGGCAAGAGGAGGCTCAGGCCTCCCTCTTCTACCAGAACACTTAATTAGAACATGCCAGCCCCCTCTGAGATGTGGTTTTGAGGCATGAGCACCTCAGACAGTGAGTTAATGATGAGGGTGATTTCTGCCTTTCCAATGGATTGGTCCAGGGACTCATAAGCAGCATATGATTAAATAAGTCAGTGACTTTCCTGGTCTTCATAGTGTTATAATTTAAAGCAAATTCTGCACATGCCAGATGGACCAGGGCTCCAACTGAAACTTAACAATGGTAAAATAAGCTCATATATTTGTGTAGTATTTTACAGCTTATAAAGAACTTCCATGTATTATCTAATTTGAGCCAGGGAAACCCAATACATAAAACATTATTATGCTCATTTTATTGGAGAACAGAAAAGTTTCCATGATTTTTCAGTTTTTATATCCTCACTTAGTGACTAACCATGACTTAGCCTATGTCCTGTGGCTCTAAAAATTTCCTTTCACTCTATATCAGGTGCATTCCTAAGCCAAGTAGAATTATTTTTTGGACCGTTCTCTCCTTAGGATTATATGTACTAGTACATTTCTTCCATAGCACCAATAAACGGAAGCTGCTAGAAATATCTGGTCACTGTTTTGAAAAAGATAAAGAGGAAAAGCAAATGAAAGTCTGAATATGTGGAAAAGTTGCCAGAAGTGCTGTTTTGCCCTTTGGAGCATTTGCATAGTGTTAGTAATTCATGTCTTTTGGATGGTTATGCTAGTAGATTGCTAGATGCAGGGGGAGGGAGGATGGGGTTCACATTCTTATCCAATCCAGAGGGACTGTGGGTCTTTTCTTAGGATTTTCATAGCATTACCTCTCAGCCATGCTCAATTGTCTCCTGATACTGTCTACCTCTAAAACATCAGGGCTTGTATCTCTTTAAGGCCGTCTTCCAAAGACATAGGATTCTCACTTCAGTGTCTCACTATGACCTCTTGCAAACTGACCATCACTATGCAGCAATGTAAGGTATGTTGTCAGTAAAGGTCTGGTAAATCTCTTAGCAGCTATGTTACTCTATATGGAAGCAGGAGGTTATTTTTTAAAAAGAATTTCACATCTTTGTTGCACATCAAAGCAAAACTCATTTGAAATCAATGCTGAAATATTGATGCTCTATATTTGGGGTATACAAAGATATGACATATGATTTTTAGATTTTATTCAAAAAATATTTTACAATAAATATAGGACAAGTATTTCATTTCTGTGTTCTAGGGCATAAAATACTTGACAATGAATAATGGGTGAAAAGCTAAAAGCAATAGAGAAATCACTAAAATTATATACTTGACAAATTATGAATAATAACTAGGGAGCAATGATGCATTTTATCATTTAAAGATAAAATAAGACTGTGTACCAAGAGTTCAATCATTAATCAGCAAAAAATGAATAAGAACAGGTGCAATTTCTCAAGCTCAGCACTGTGGTGCCAGAACATTCTTTGCTGTGAACCTTGCCCTGGTCCTTGCAGGATGAATGGCAGCACCTGGCCTGAACTCATGAGAGGCATACACCACCCTCATCATCCCCTACATTTTGTGACAACAATAAGTGTGTCTAGACACTGGTAAAAATTCTTTGGGGAAAAAATGCCCTCTGTTAAGAACTTCCAGAACACAAAACACCAAATCATAAGGAAAAAGGTTTAGAGCTTATAGTCAGCTTGGATCTACCTTAACTAAACATATGAACCTATCAAAAAACACAAGGAAGGTGGGAGGGTGCACTTAGGAAGGCCTTATTCACTGCAGGTGCATCACTGTCTCCTCACATAGTAAGAAGGAAAAGTCCCTCTAGGAAACATGACTGAAGCTGGAAACTTTGGGGTGTTTTATTTCCTGACTCCCCTTGCTCTGGATTCATCTCACCAAACACCTCATGATCCATTATTGCCCTCAAATCCCTTCTGTACAGAAGAGGTTTCTCTAAGAGAGAAAAACCTAACTTAGGAAAGTAGAATTTAACTCAAACTTGACAGGGGACACCACTTCAGAGAAAGAGAAACTTAGAGAAATGGAACCCTATCTATCAGTGTACCCTGCTTATCCCTTTCTGCCTAATCACCCTTACTCATATCTCCTCAACTGGAGTTCCATGTATAAAACTGCAAGCCTCTCCATCATGTCGACTCCTAGAATCTTGACCAGGTGTACAGCTTCTGGAGGCAATAAACCTTCACTTTATTTTTTTTAACAACTAGTTGTCTTGTTGATTTTGCCATGGGTCTTCTTTAACCTAAAAATTTGTAGAAAATAGATGCATCTTGCGACTGTAACGATAAATCAAATAAACCAAATATACAAGGTTAAATATTGCATTATTTCTCTTATATACTAAACCCAAAATACAAACAAATAGCAACATCAAAGACAGATAATAGGAAATAAGAAGGTAAATATTAACAGAACCAAGGGATGGAAGAAGGGAAGAGTTTACTAGAAGAACAGCTAGATGATATGATATATAAGGATTTACAAAGTAGGCTTACAATGGCTGTCTGCAGAGCAGGGGTGGAAAAATGCAAAGGACCATGTGCACACTGGAAAGCTGGAGGATCCAGTCAAAAGTTGGTTTGGAGCTCAATGCAGAATCCCCTGTGAGCCCATATTGGTAAGCTGAAGGATTTGCATTGGAAGACTAAAGAGTATGTCCTGGAAGCTTGGAATGAACACCCAAAGGTGTTAAGGTCCAAAGAGTTAAAAAATGACACTTCCTTCTCCTTTCCCTTTTCATCCCATCTAGGCTACACATCTATTGGTTTGTCCCACCCACATGGGTCTTTCCTCTTTAGTAAGTCCATCATCCAAACACGCCCAGAACTGTGCTAACCTAATTTGTTAGGCATTTTTTTATTCACATTAACACCACAATTAACTATCATAGGAGAGGAAAGAGTTGAAAAAGAATTGAGATGTGCTATGTGCATGTACTGACATCCATGAGAAATATGAGCATTTTTAATGAAATATGTACTAATCAAAACCAAAAGTTGGAAAAAAAAAAACTCCATGTGGAATTAGAGGGGTTGTACTGTTCTTGGAAACAGTGTACATAGCAGAAGAAATTCCAACATGGGCATAGACAATCTATAAAATTTTTGAGGGAAATGTATTGAAGAAATAAGCACTAACTTGATTTTAGGGCAGAGACAATTAAAAATGAAGAGATTTCATAGCCCCCTGACTTTCTTTGGGAAGAAAGGAGGCTAAGAAAGCTGCTCAGGTGAAAATACAATCTATTTTTTAATAGATAATGGAGGGATTTTAAAGAGTGAAGTCCAGAGAATAGAGTTAAGAGACGAAGAAAATAATAGATTTGGGAACCATTTCCATAAAGCAGAACTGGACTTTAACGAAGGAACATTCTTTGACATTGGAGTTAGGTGAACTGGTAACGTGCCAGGATTTCAAAATTTTACTTGATCTGTGTATTACTTACTTTTCTATTACTGGAACAAAATACCTGACACTCATAATTCAGAGGAAGAGAAGTCTGTTTTGGATTACAGTTTCAGACACAGAAACAGCACAGGGGAAGTGACTCGTAGAGGAGAATAGTTTAACCCATAGTAGCCAGGAAACAGAAAATAAAGGGAGGAGCTGGGGACAAGAATATAGTCTTCCAAATCAGGCTCCCAATGACCCACCACTGTTGACCGTGGCCCTCCTAAAAGCATATTTTACTCTGAGCTCACCTCAATCACTTCATACACTGATGACTATAGTACCACCAAAGTCTAATTACCTTCCAGAAGCTTTCCTCTAAACACATGAGTCTTTCAGAGAAAATTTTTTATCTAAACCATAACAGGGACTGTTTTTGTTTTACAAAACTCCCCTTTGTGAATGAAGCCCTTTTGTCTTGTCTTTGTATATTGTGTGTGTGGTTGAGAGGATGACCTGTCCATGTACTCACGAGTCTACAGTCTCACTCACCTTTGGACCTGTTAGAGACCATGAGGTAGTCTGTCTTGAAACTGAATTTCCATCAGGAAGTGAAGCCTCTTTCCTCTCTCCTTGAATCAGGCCCAGTCTAGTTGTTGCTTTGACCAAATGGTGGAAATATGCTTTAAGAATTCTGGTCCTGAGGTATGGAAAACTTTCAATTCTGTGCTGGTGTGGTGGATTGACAACTGGTGGTCAACATGTAACACCCTTCTGAACTGAATCAGCATGGTGCTGAGTGTAGATGGCCCATCTATAGATTGTTACCAATAACATAAAAAGGACAACTGGAGAGGAAGGTGTTGTTGCTTCTCCTGGAGGAACTAGTCAAGCTTCATTTCTTATATGAACTTGGCTGTTTTCATCCTCAGAGGAGCTTGGAACCTTGTTGCTGAAAGTGGCTGCTGTTCGCTTTGGGGGAGCTCTGGTCCTTACTTGAGCATTACTTCCTGGCTCCAGAAGATGGTGTACTGTTCAGTCTCCATTAGAAGCTTGTCACGCTGGCTTTCTGATACAAACTGGCCTATTCTCATCGTCAGAGGAGCTTGGGACATCATTGTTGCTGAGGATGGCTGTGGTACTTTTCAGGAGAGCTTTGGTCCTTATGTTGAGCATCACTTCTTGGCGCCAGCGCAGATCTCTCAGCCTGCTGGAACAGATCCTTCTTCCCCCTGGTACAGACATTCTAGCTTCCACTACTCACCTTTGGATCTTCCCAGAGGAAATCTGTGAAACAGACTTGCATGAGTCATTGTCGTGGGCTCTAGGGATCCAGTTGAACTTGTAGGGGGCATGTCATGGGCTCTAGGTCTTCAGCGGGACTCATGCAGGACATTGCCATAGGATCCATGCTCTCAGTTGGACTCTTTGGGTCTTCAGTGTGTGGATACTTTTCCTGTGCCTTTTTTGTGTTTGAATTTTTGAGTGATTATTATCAAATCTATAAATTTTGTGCCCTGCATTAAATTGTTTTACTTGAAAATCCTGCTGACTACAACAGCTAGAAAGAAAGACCAAGTGGAAGAGCACTGAGACGTCTGTCCCTGAACACTGCCAACATCAAGCACGCACATAAGTGATTAAGGATGTCAGGGCTTCTAATCCTGGTAAAACCTAAGTGAGACAAATTGAGTCAGTCCTGCTGAGTCTCACCCCAAACACAGATCCATACAATGATGAACAAGTTACATTGTTGTTAGTTTAGCCCACTATGTTTCAGGACTGTTTGTTGAATAAAAAAGAAGAAGAATCTGAAATGCACCTCATCTTCACAATGTATTTTTTGATATGTTTCACCCCTGAGTCTTTTGTAAAGAAGTACTTTAAGTTTACAGCTTCAATGCAGGGTCTAAGCCATTGGTAGCACATATATGGCAAGCAGATGGTTTGTATTTCTGAAAACTCTAAAAGATTCACCATCACCAGTATTCTATTATTGAAGCAGTTGACACAAGTATGAGGAAATACAATACACTGACACCAAGAGAATGCGATTCTACTAATGTGATGACTGAAATTGTTTAGGCAAATACAAAGGCTTGTACGGTAAGTTCCTGACTTACAAACATTCAGGTTGTGAACTTTCACAGAGAACAAATGGACCTCACATTGTGAACATCTGTAGACATGAAGAAATTAGAAGTAGCTCTCATGTCTGCAGATATTGCTGCAGTCGTGCTGCTGTGTGTACTGTACACTAGTATGGTGCACAGTCAAAGCCCAGGATATCTGGAACCAAGAGGAAAAGCAGAGGTGATGTGCATGGCAGGGGGACTGCTAGGAAGTGTAAAGCAGTAACCATGGAAATGAAAGTAGAAATATTCCAATGCATTTTAAGGTAACTGTAAAAATAAAAATAGCTTATTTACAATATTTGTGATTGTGTGCTTGGTTTTTTATACCTTAAGTTATATATTTGTGTCAAAAGCAGATAAGAATGATTTTACTGGGCTTACAAATGCATCCAGCTTACGAATAACAGCTCCTGGGTTGGAACCTGGGGACTTACTCTACCCAACAACAGGCTCAGACAGCCCTCCTGTTGAGATCCTTGGTGTGTCCACTAACCAGAAAATGTCCAATCACAGTACTTCCATGAGATTCACGAACTCTTTCCTGTGGTCTTCTCACCCAGCAAAAAATCCTTGACTTAACCACCGTCATTTCCGTCTTGCCTGAAAATGTCAAGTCCTCAGATCTCAGCCCACAGAGAAGAATGAAGACCATTAGCTGACTATCGGACTTGAGAAAGTTTCACTAATTTCTGCTTTCTGCTTCCAAATGAATCTTGAGTTGCTTTCACTCTGTGGTTGCTTCTCAGAAATCAATTGTTGGGAATTGGACCCTGAAGCACACAGATCTTCCAGATCATTGACAGGCAAAACAGGAACTGGTCCCAAGAGAGTGGGAAGAAAAGGCTGATGTGAAGAAATTTGAAATTTTTTTTATAGATTTGAAAGCAGCAGATAGGTGGAATGGCCTGCTTGTTTTGCCTCTGTACAGAGACACAACAGAGGACTCCTGTTTGTCAGATTTAATATCTATATTACAAGCAGGGTTGAAAATATCCTTACTTGAGATAGACTGAAGTTCACACAATGAGCCAAGCAACAGCAATTCTGGGAATTTGTCCTAAGCTATGCAGATATGAAATGACTTGTTTTGGAATCTGATGCGAGCTAGAAACCAGTGCTATGAAAATATCACCAAGGCAGAGGATAAACTGCAACACAGCCATGGGCTTCTAAGCTCAAACCCAACTCATGCTCGCCTCAGATAGCAGTTCTTGATGATGCTTTTATTCCCAAGGAATTCTTAAGCCCATCCTTGCCCCTCCCCATAAATTTGACCCTATTTCCTTAAGGAATGAGACCATGAAGAATAAAGTACAACTTCTGATCCTCTTGAGCAACACCCTCTTTAAAATTTATTAGTCTTTACTCACAGTTTCTTACCTTGAGGGTCAGAGGAGAATGTGTTAGCCTTCATTTTCCAGTCAGTTACCCTTGTAGCTCCGTATGCCATCTCCTTCTGCTCTTCTGGGACTTCATTTAACTACCGCCCCTTTCTTTGCTGTATCCTCAACCTCTGAAACTCTTCTGGCTCTCTGCACTCTGCATGTAGACTTGCCTAAGTCTCTACTTTCCTCATAAAATCACATTTCATCTTATATCCTCCTCTAAATTACAGCTTGCTTCTCTTCAAACAAAACACAAAACACAAAACAAAACAACTGCTCATGTTCCTAGAATAGACATCAGTACTTATCATCTTTACTTATCTACTTCACAAGCTGGTCACCCTTCAACCCATTTCAGTTCCACCTCCCCACTTCTACCACTCTAATGCATTGCAATAGGTTATGATAATACCAGATGGATGCTCTTTAGGTCTTACATTATCAGATATCCCTTCTGCATTTAATTCGGGGAAAACAAAGTCCTCACCATGGTATCAAGGATTAGTCTTTTGGTTCTGCATGCATAATAGAGTAAGCTATTGTTGACCTCTTCATGAAAAACCCTTCAGTTGTCTCCTTAAATACATGGTCCTCAGGAATAAATTCTTGCTATTTTTCCTAGAAATGTTATCTGAATTGTCATAGTAACTCATTGGTTTAAGTATCCTGTGCCTATCCTAAGGACCAGCATGTTCCTGTCTCCAGCCCTAATCCCGGACAGCACACTTGTCTTCCAACTGCCTAATGCTTGTGACCAATTACCTTCAACCATCCTTCTCTTTCTTCTGTTTATTTTCACAATATATTCTCACTTCTTTGAATCTTGTCACACTTATGAGGAACTTGAAATCATCCAATACTCCTTTCTCTCTTCTACCTTGTTCATCTAACCAATTACCAAAACCAGCAGACTTTGACTTTTAAATCTGTCCATCACTTCCCTCTACTTCTGCCCTCATATGAATCACTGTGAGCTGTTACTCAGCTCACTGAAATCAGCTCTGTTTTGAAATCCTTCCTTCCATTTTAGCCCTTCAAAATCCACTTTCCAAATGAGGACACACTGTTCCACTGTTCCACCTATATATGTAGTCATGTTACCGGTTTAATCTCTCTGTCAATCTCCCTCTCTCTCTCTCTGTCTCTCTCACTTTCTCTCTCTCTCTGTCTCTTTCTCTCTCTCCTTGACTCTCTCCTTGTCTCTCTCTCTCCTTATCTCTCTCTCCTTGACTCTCTCTTTCCTTGTCTGTCTCTCCTTCTCTCTCTCTCTTCCTGTCTCTCTCTCCTTGTCTCTCTTTCCCTGTCTCTCTGTCTCCCTGTCTCTCTGTCTCTCTCTTTCTCTGTCTCTCTCTCTCCCTGTCTCTATTTCTCTCTCCTTGTCTCTGTCTCTCTCTCTGTGCCCTACCAAAATATATCCATACTTTTAATGGATATGTTTGTGTCCCTTGGAATATTGGCAGCTCCTTAAGAACAGAGACCAGCTCAGCGCTGCTGTCTATAAGCTGCTAATAACTAGAATGCAGTCTAGGCAAAGGAGGCACTTGGTAATTGCTTAAGCAGAACAGAAACACCTGGTGACCTTAGGCAATCACAGTTCCCTACCTGGGTCCCAAGTTCTTCATCTGTACACAAGTCATGCTGAGAAAAAGAGTTCTTGCATGGGGCTGAGGTGCGGCTGAGTGGTAGAGTGCTTGCCTAGCATGCAGGTAACCCTGGCTGCACACTCAGCATCAACAAGAGAAAAATTCCTGCTTCCATAGACATCCATGCTTTTGTATATGTTTGAGCAAGGAGATACTGTAAGACAGATTTGTCTGAACATCTTCCTTTTGATCCTACTGCCTCTGGCATAATTTTTTTTTTTTAAAGAAGAGGCTCACTCACACTTGTGCATACCATGTGGTACAGATGCTCTTGAAGGCCCTTTAATTTAATACTGTACTGTGGTACCTCGGTTTACGAACTTATTCTTTCCACGATTCTGGTGGCAAACCAAATTGAATGTGCACTAATTCAAATTCAGTAGTTAGCTTCAGTCTTTGCCTTATGGGGACATTTGATCTAGTTCTTGTCCAACTCAGTTTGCAATCACAAAAGTGGAATGAATTAAATTAATGAACCGAGGTACCACTGTATTTGATCATCAGACCTGGTCCATGACTGGATATTATTTTCTTCATGTTTCCTTATGGGGAAATCGAGGTACTTGGTAACCTTCCTCAAACCACTTGGGTGGTAAAAGGGCCAGAGGTTCTGCCCTGAAAATGTATGATGCGGACCACCACACCATGATGCACACAGACAGTGATCTGACTCCAGATAGGGAGAAGAAATGCCCTGAGCAGCAGGGCGAGAAGAAGCCTGTAACTCACTCATTCCCTGATGCCCACGAGAAGCTTGACTTAGCTCAGCACCTGGATGAGCAGTTGCCCAGTGGTATTTAAGTTACTTGTAGCTTCTAGGATTGGAAAAAAGAAGAAGGGCTTATAAAAGCCTGCTCCTTCTGAGATGTCTTTGAGCACAATGAATTCTTCCTGTATTTGCCATCATACTGCTAATTAGGCTGCATTTTGTGGCTTTAATGTGGCTCTGGCCAGAATTTCCTAGATATTTTATTGTAATTTAGCATTAGTCAGGCTCCAGTTAATGGACACAGAGGCTTTGTTCACCCTGGTTTGGGCCCCACCATTATTATTCTGTCTTTTGATATTCATCCTCCTGACACTAATCAGCAAGTATTGATTTCGACATTGCACATTTCCATAGGAATTCCATTTTAATTCAACATTAGAGTGCCATTAAAATGTAAAGGAAAGGGCATGAAAAAGTCACTTTAAAGCATTACCATTTGAAGAAAATTTGCTGGTTTTAGTCATCCTGCCAGCTCTGCTCTGGGTGGGACAATGACCAGGCATAGGGGAGTGGCCTCTCTTACTGGGCCACACTGAGGTTTCACAGATGCTTTGTGACCCAGCCTATTGGTCAGTTTGAGGGGTGGTGGGGAGGGGAAGGATATGGCTTGGGATGGGGGCATCCCCTTACATATCTGTCCACTGGGCATCCCAGGAGAGTGGGCTGTATCTACCTGCAGTACTAGAAGAAAGATAGGAGTGGGCATATGTGCTATGAGAGGAAGAGATGAGTCTAAAGTCAGGAAGAGCTACAGAGCCAGGATGCAAATACTTCTTGCACTGAGAATGCCCTGAACTTTCCTCTCCCCAAACCAATGCAGTATCTGAAGGACTCATGGTGTGTTTTTATTCTTTCTCTATGAGAACAATAGCAGGCTTGCCTTGATTTCTACATCCCTTGTATTCCCCTACATCTTGGACTTGGCTTAATTCCCTTGCCAAGACCTTCCTGTGTCATTACCTGCCAGTGAGTCCATCTACCCTGTGGCCTCCATGGACCGTAGCCATCTCTCCACCAAAAAGCTCCGTGGCCACAGACCCAGCCTGGTCTTTCCTGGAGGCTCTTGCTTTCATCTCTTTCCTGTACTTTTTCACCTGGGATCCCATGACACCTTCAGTTCATTTACCTACAAAGCCAGCCACCTTTTCTGTCCCAAACCTGATCCTCTTCCCATGAATCCTAGTTATTACCTCCTCCATTTACCTTTGACCACATCCGAATCTTGAGACTGTCCTAGATTCCTCCCCTTTTTGCGTTACATATTGCATCACTCTCCATAACCTACAAACAGCTCTCACACCAGCTCTTCCTGTCTCCAGTTCATGGCTTTGTCCTTGCACTCTGGATGTATCCTCTACAACTGCCTGATGCTTCTCCCTACTCTCAGCCCAGCTCTCACCCAGTCATGCTCTCACATCATTCTGAGTGGAATTATTTCCCCAAAGACACATCTTAAACTTCAGTACCCATAAATATGAAGTTTTTGGAAATAGTGTGCTTGTAGATGTGTTGAAGTTAGAATGAAATCATTTTCAATTAGAGTATGGCCACTATGATCCGTGGCTGCAGAATCAGAAAAGAGACACATGACACACAGGAAGATTGATTGGGATGACAGGTGCAATGCCTATTAATCTTGCAAAGTCGTGTGTTCTTTTTGTTCTTTCTTTTTGATTTTGTGTTATTTTATGACACTGTGTTCTCTGGCAAAGCAGTAACACAGGACAGCTATGTACGTATAGCATAGAAAGAGATTTATTACAAGGAGAGTTTCCAAGTTCTATAGTAGGCAAGCTGGAGACCCAAGAGCCTCAGTAGTGTAAGTTCCAGTCCAGAAGCGTGCAAGACAAAATCCAAGAAGTCAGTGCTTCAGTTAAGTTCCACAGCGGGAAAAGCTCAAGCAGGGAAACAGTAGTTCCCTCTTACATCAGGAGGTTCAAGCTTTGTGTTCTATTCAATCCTGTCACACACTGGATGAAAGAACGCAATCTGCGTTATGCAGTCTGCTGATTTACATTTTGTCATGCAAAAAGACTCAGATACACCCAGAATCTTGTCTGCCTGAACATCTATTTGCTCATCTTGCGGCCCAGTTCAACTGGTACAGAAATTTAACCATCTCTGAGACCAACAGATCTTGTTCCACATATCTTTGTCCCTTCTGGTTCCTTGTGTCTTTGGCTTACCCGTCACTAGCCCTTCTCCCCTGGCCTGCAGAACAGCAAAAATTACCATCAAGGACCGGAAGTTTAGCTGGGCATGGTGGTACACACTTGTAATTCCACCTCGCTGGGAGGCTGAGGTAGAAAGATCAGAAATTGGAGACTAGTCTGTGCAAATTAATGACGCAGCAAGACTCTGTTTTAAAATAAAAAAGGATGTAGTCAGGGATGTAGGCAGAACAAAGGCCCTTGGTTCAATGCCCGTGACTAGGGAGAAGAAAACTACAAGCTTGTAGAGAAGCAAGGAGCAGGCTCTCCCTGGGGGCTTCACAAAGGAACCAATATTGCCCAAGTCTTGATTTTAGACTCTGAGCCTCTGTTATTGCATGAACAGATTTATCTGATTTTAAGCCACTTCGTGTGTGGCACTTCTTCTGGCAGCACTAAGACGTTGATCTGTGAGTGAGGCAAGACACAGACCGCACCTGCTTACTCTCTGGAAGCATAGTCTTAAGCCCCAGTTCCCTGGCATTTCCTCTGGGCATGCCAGGCACTGCAGCCCAATGCTGCGGGTAGAGGCATGATGTGCATTGCAGTTCATCACTTTCCTGGGAGCACCAGGCTATTTAATCCCTCTGTATATGCTCTCCTCTGAGAGGAAGTTGGCATAGCAGGGAAGCTGCTTGCCATGGATGCCAGGGATGGGCAGCCTCACCCACAGCATCACGTCTGCCTCTTATGGGCCCTTAAATACAAATCTGATAGTGGGCAGATGAATGGGACACTTCAGTGTTCCCAAAAATACTCACCTCTCTGTGGCACTGTGTCTCTCCAGACCCACAGATTTATTCAAAGTCTTCTTGAGAAGAATATCATAGAATTTTGGAATTCTTGAGTTAAAAGGTGTATTACGGAAGATTGAGGCTCAATGATTCTGGAATTTTACTTATTTATTTACTCCAAGAAGGATGAGTTTATTTGGATTCATGATTTCAGACAATTTGGTTCTTGTTTGCTTGGCTCCAAGGAAGAAAAGGTGTGGAAGAGGAAATATTCCAGGGCAGCCCTGAAGCAGCGAGAAGCCACGCTCCTATGCCCATAATTTCAGAATTACAAGGAATCTTAGAGTTTCTCTAGCTCCTGCTGCATCTTTGTCTGTGCTCGTATTAATATGGAAGACAAAGGCCCAGAGAGGGAAGGTGGCTTTCCAAGGACACACAGATGATTACCCTTGGTTTGCGTGACTCCATTCTCCTGGATTACTTTGATATCTATATTATTAGTGTTTTATTCATTCATTGAATAAACCACATTTAAGAGGAAGACTCACCCACAGGTGGCACCATTTCTACCATTCATGTACTGTTTTTGGCCAACTCCATCACTGTAGTAGGTGCAGTCCAATCCCTCCTGCTGACCCCAGCATTACTCTGAGGGTGAGAACCACCTTAAATATAACTTTCTGGATAGTCAAGACTCCCCACCTGCCAGTTTAGAGATAAATCAGCCTTGTAAGAAAGAATGCTGGTTTGTCTACATATATGACTTCTCCACTATAGGTTGTATCAGTAATATAATAAAATAATAGTAATAGAGAGGATATTTAGCCTCTTGTTTGCTTTGTAGCAAAGCATTTGAGAAATGGAGTTGAAAAGCTCAAAGATTCTAGAGTCAGATCTGCTGAGCTTGTGTCCTGGTTTTGAAATTTACCACCTGGAGGCCCTGAGCCCACCCTTAATTGTTTTCTTGTTGATAAAATGAGAACCATCGTCTTGGTTACTTTTCTCTCTCTCATTTCTGGGACAAAATCCCTCACAACCAAAATGAAGGAAGGAAAGGTTTATTTAGCTCACTCTTTGTGGAGGTTTCAGTCCGTAATCAACTGACTCCAAAGCAGGGCAGCATGGCTGAGGACAACACTTCAAGGCAGCAACCAGAAAAAGAAACAGGACAAAAAGAGGGTGGAGAACAAGCCTCTTTTCTTCCCTTATATTTTAATACATGCCACCTCCCACCCCCCAGGATGTGTGTATCTCTCACAAAAATCTCTGTGCCCTCCTCTTGCACAGGATAAGGCTTACAAAGTAAGGATCCTGGCTCTCTGCTGAGTCTCTTAGCTAAACTTCTAAACTTCTCAATTTGAAACAATGTGTCAACCACAAAAATCATAATAATCCTAGATTATGTCTCCTAGATTTCTCCTAGAACTTTTTGCAAAATTATTATACATAAAGAGCACTCAGAAGACTGGTGGACACTTAGAAATTATTCATTAATGCACCTGAATAGTAATTGTCACTAACAGATAACATTAGATGATAATAGATATCAGGTTATTTACAGATAATATTATTAATAGATAATATTAAATAATACCTTACCTTGATGTTTACATTTATTTAAGTGCTGTTATGTAGGTAATTTTACCTTCCTTTAAAGTAGGTGTGAGTGGTTAGGGACTGATGACGTTAAACGAGTTTGTTGTTACATTGTCTTATTTTTACAGGGTTTCTTAAGAAGTCACTGCTGCATGCTCAGTTTCCATCTGCTATATGTGGTTAGTTTCTGTAGCCCCTGCCAAGGCATCACCCCTTAGGACGTAGTTACGCAAACTGCATGCTTGATGGCAGGAGACCCTGCTTGGCTGATGAAGAGCTTATCTTCATGGCACAATATTAATGACAATCAGAGCACCCTTGTTTCTTAACAAAATGACCAGCTTCTCTGCAAATTAGCTCAATTCCTCTAGGCTCCTCTAATGATCACATTTAAATGAAGTGCTTTGGAATTTCTTAACAAATATATATTTCATGAATTTATCACATGAGGTACAGATACAGTTTGGAACCACTAGGAAAATGTCAACTCTCTTTTACTCTGTAGGGAGTATTTACTCTGTAGTGGCATGCTCACATATGTTTAACAATGGACTCTTTGAGAACAAAAAACAAAGCACTAATTTGTAACATTTACCAGTTTCATGGTGTAAATATCATTACCACAGCCAGTCTCAAACTACTGCTGAATGCAGAATTTGGGAGGAGAATTTGAAGCCACTTTATTTAGACGTTGAGGAAGAGATGAGAGAATAATCCTGTCTTGTGGACTAGAGCTCCAGAAAACTGTTGTCCTGCAGAATATGCATTGCTTATGGAAATGTCAGATCACGAATTAAGTTGTCAACCGAGAAATACACTCATTCATTAGATCCTTGTATTGTTAGCTCTGCTACTATACAATACTTATTTTGGAAGAAGCATTATTTTAAGCTGAACAGAAACATTAACTGATTTAATTTTCAGATAAACTGTAATTGCAGTACCTGAGGCACAGAGAAGGTGGAGCTGAAATTCAAACCTAAGTAATCTGGCTTCAGTCTTGCTGCATTTAACTTTACCCCCTACATACCCTCTCTCTCTCTCTCTCCTACCACAGCACTCTATTCATCCTCATAATGCGTACAATACAGGTGATATTATTTTATTTTATTTTATTTTATTTTATTTTATTTTATTTTATTTTATTTTATTTTATTTTATTTTATTTTATTGTTGTGTTACTTTGTGTGTGTCTGTGCATCTTTCCTATCAGATCAAACTCTCTGGGAGCAGGGACCATGACAGGTACCACTAGGTAGAGGTAGTGGGTTGTATGAATGGGTCCCTGTCCTTTCCCCACAGTTCCCACCTCTTTTCCTAGAGTGTCAAAACAAATGAAGGCAAGAGACTCTGTGCTGCAATCCAGTAACTAGTGCAGAGCTGAGTTTTAGCTGATACTCCTAAATGGCTGTGCCATGAATGAATTAAAATCTCTCTACTCTTAGACATTCAAATGCTTCCAGCAATTAAAGGTAGCTCACCCTTAGGAGCAACTATGCGAACTGCACTTGCCTGTGTATTTGTCTTGATCACCCTGCATTCTTGACAGGAACAGAGACCCTATTTTACTAACTTCATAGTCCCAGAAGTCACCGTAATGGCTCATGCTTCATAGGATACAAATACGTATACTGAACCAAACAGTGAACATAGGATACTGAACCAAACAGTGGGTGTCCAACAAATATTTCCTAATGGGTGAATTTGTAAAGAATTTGCGCCTCCAAACAGATGATGTCTTGTAGGAAAGATGCTTAAGTGAACATTGGAGAGATTCTGTCTTTGTTATGTCATTCAAATGGTGGTCACAGAAGAATTTTATGCTACCTGTGCCTTGGGTGGCTTTGAGCATAATCTTGCAAAGTAGCAGCACTGAGCTCCAGGAAGCAAATTAATCTAGGAGCCCAGGTGTCAGGTGTTGCGATCTGGTCCATTCACGCAGACACCCAGTTACCCTGAATGAGTTCCACTTCACCTTTCTGGGTTAAGTGACCTGAAAACTTTTTTAGCAAATTGTTTCTGGTTGGGTGATCTAGTGCAGTGATGGCGAACCTTTTAGAGCTTTTGATGGCACAAACAGCCCATTGTGGCATGAATGCCATAGGTTCATCACCACTGACCTGATAGTGTATTTTTAGAAGCAGAAAGTTAATGTACAAGAATTACTCTGGAACCCTAAGAGTTAAATGTATGCCTACTACTGAATAGCAGAGATGTGAAAGAGATAGCATGTGGTCATGTATTTGAACAATTCATTTCATAAATCTCAATGAAAGATAATGACCTGATTAATTGCTTTCTCTTTCCTTTCCAGGCATGGGGTGAGGGTGGGGGGAAAAAAAGAAAGAGGGACAGAAGGGAGTGAATTCTTTAGTGTGATTCAATTACCTCCCAAAGATCTCCAAAGATGAGCATGCAATTATCACTAATTGCAGATGGTACTACTGATAATGATGATAATCAATCACTTTGCTTGGCCCTGTTCTAAACAAGACTACCAGCATTTCCCCAGATCAATCACATTAATAGTCAGTGTTCCGGGGCTGTGCTCAGAAGGCATCAATGATTCCGAGTTCTGAACAGGAGAGTAATGGAAGATCTTCCATGCCCATCCTCATACATAACCCACCTGTGGATTCTTTTACTCCCCAAAATAGACCTAGGAGTGCTCTCTCTTCTGGCAATCAGAGTTTTGGAAGCAATAGCAGCAGTAACCTCCAACAACTTTCCTGTAAGCAGAGTTGCAGAATGATAGTATTGAGAACTGCCTCATGCTGACCTACCTGTTTCATTCTTGCGGCAGTTGATTCTATGCCTGAAACACAAGAAACATGCTCAAGAATGCTAGAGATGAAGGTCCTCTATTCATGTCTATGGACCTTGTCAACAAGAAATAGAACCAGCCTGGAATAGAAAAATATACTATTGTTATCTGCTTCCTTATTGTTCAGTTACTGTGAAAATTGCATCAGAAATTCACAATATGACTTTGAGGAAACTGTTCATTGGATGTAAATCAGAGGCTACTCAGAGCTTTTTTCTGGTATTTCTAAAAAAAAGATCACTTAGGAATGTTCATGAAAGAACACTAATGACCCCTTCAAACTTACACAAAAGCAATCTTGTGTAGTTATTAATACAACCCATTGACCTAGGAAATCATGTAAGATTTTGTATTGTCAAATAGTCAGATGTAGAAATGACACTGTTCTAAAGAGATTCTGACCTGGTCCAGGCTGCAGAGGTATGGTTTGCCCCTACTTCCCACTCACACATGGGTCTCAACTCCACCACTCCTCCAGAGAAGCTTTGAACCCAAACTCATCTCTTCCTATTAATTCTATATTGAAAACACACAACATTAATGAATTAGAAGTATTTGCCATCACCCCCAAGAAAGATGTACTCAAAGGCAAAGAGATACAGCTTACCAAATGGCCTGTAAAATTTCTGTGTGCTTTATCATTTTCTTAGAGGCTATACCCACAAATTTCACACCCAGAGAGCTCCACTTGACTGCCTGACTATTATTTACCCTGGACACCTATGAAATTGTTTTCCAGTGGATTGGAGACAGACAGCTTGGAGGGAATTGTAAGTAGCTAAGTGACAAAAAAGCACTATTCTCGCTTTGATCCTGAAATACGGAAGCTTCACTATAAAAGCCTCCAGACAGAGGAGTCCACAGAACTACTCCCAAGATCCTGAGGATTCAAGATATCCACGTCCTGTTTTTTCTATGCCCGAATAGCCATTCTCACTGCTTTTGTCCACACACATTATTTAAGCATAAGTAAGTATCCTTACCTATGTTTTGAAGATGATTCATTTGGATTGATTCTTCCTCAGAAGCAATAAATCATTTTTATACCCATTTTATAGTGCTACTATGAAGACAGAAGGCAATTTCCAGTGTAAAAATCTAGTATTGGAACAAGACTCTCTTGTTACACACCTCTACTATCTCTTTTGGACTCTGGAGGCCTCGCAAAGTAGTGCTAAGAGGGTGAACATGCAATAGTCCAGACGCAAAACATTTCCACCTTTCCAACCTCATTTCAAGCCTGCACCCAAGGCAACTCCCACAGTTGTCATTCTTCAACTATCAGGAAGGTGTGGCTGTGGAAAACACCCAGGATCTCTGCTGCATGGCTGAATGTAAATAGATGCTGAGAGCCATCAGGTTGCCCTGGGAACCTCAGCTGCCTCCATCTCTACCTTGATTTCAGATCTCTGCTGTGGATGTACTTATAGATCCAATAACTTCTTACCTAGTCTCTTTATGCTGGGAGAAGTGTTCACAGGCTTAGTGAGAAGAAACTTACCAAGTGACCCTTAGCAACAAGCATTTAAATTCCATCCTCAGAGCTCCTGGTTCACCAAGACTGCAGTGTATGGACAAATCTGAATCCTGCCTAGTTCCTTGGGGGATCCCCTCATTCCCTTCTGACAGGTGTGGAGTACACATTGAGGTCCACACTGAAGTAGATGTTTCCCCGTCTGGGAAATCTACTCCAGAGACCTGAGACTTCATGCTTTTGTCCTCCTTCCTGCTCTTTGGGTTTGTTTCCTTTGGTTTTAAAGTGAGGGAAATTCTATCCAAGAATCACTGCTGCTGAATAAGGGCCTAGATACAGCATGTCTGTTACAGATTGAATTATGTCCCTGAAAACATGATGTTGGCTTTCTTATCTCAAGTATCTCAGAAGGAGACATTCTGGAGGTAGTCAAGTTAAAACAAAGTCAGTAGAGAGGTCTTAGTCCACTAGCAGTGGTGTCCTTCTGCATAGGGTAATATCTAGGCCAGGGGAGACATGAATTCAGGCAGAGGACATGTAAAGTTTGAACTTTTGCAGTTCAAAGTGAAGAATTCTTTAAGCTGGCTGAGAGGCCCAGAGCAGGGGTTTCTGTCTCCAGAACTGGATGTCAATGAATTTCTGTTGTGCAAGCCATTGGTTTGTGGCCATTGGTTATCGTAGAGTCAAGAAACTAAGACAACGCCTCAGTCTCCTGGGATTTTGGAGCTTATGAATTGTCTTCTTCACAGTATGAAGCTGAACTGCAGGCTTGTGCTCTGCAGCCAGAAGGAAAAAGTCACTGGAGAGGAGATGACAAGTCCTTGCTGTTCCATGAGGGTCAATGTGGAGACTCGAGCAGTTAGGATTTGGCTGTTTCTTTTGGTTCCTCTGAATGGAGCAGTTAGGGAATCTGTGTTACTGTGAGTTAACCCCATGCCAAAAGCAACTCTCTCAAAAGACTATGGGGCTATATCACATCAGCTGATGGAGAAATAAATGTACTACCAGCTGGTATTAATTTAGTGTTTCCCACAAGTTAGATTCTCACCTCATTGCTATGTGTAGACCATGTTATCATCTGGATATTTTTCTGATGTGGAAACTGAGGCAAGACTCATACATTACATACCTAAGGATACACACCTAGAAAGTGAGCAGATGTCAGTCTGGTCCAATTAACACAAAGAGAATAGTACGGAGCACAGAGCAATTGTTAGGATAAATGAAGGAAAAACAAAGGTACGAGCTCAACAGGACAGTTTTATTTCAGAACCTGAGACTGGACCTGGCACTTAGACCAAACCAGTGTACCTTTTATAGGGTCGTATGCATAAAGGGGACCTGTGAAAGGAAAAGCTCAAAATAGGACTTTGGAGGAGACTGGTTCAGTGGAAAGGGGTTATGGCTGCCTGCTAGGAACAGGGTCTGAGAAAATACAGGGGCAGTTTCACTGTAGGTGGGGAAGCCTGACATTTGGCCTGGAGAGAAGATGACAGGAAGCTGAGTGCAGATCTCCTCGCTCAACTCTTACTGCTGGCTGGTTTCCAGAGGTGGGCATTGTGAAGGTGCCTCCTTGTCATTTTAAGGAACACATTCTGCTAACAAGCCGACGTCATCACCATTACCATTGCCACCACTACTTACCCCTTCATTAATGTATTATTTTGCAATTAATAAAGGCTTTTTGCAAGACTTTATCAAAACACATTACCAAATTGATAGAGCTTTAGTCTCCAAGAACAAGAAACCACAGAAAAGACTGATGATTTCTTTCAAGATCCCCAGCTGGTTTCTTGAGGTGGTAAAGCTAAAACCCAGGAAGGCTGACTTTCACCACCTTCATGAGCCCTTCCACTGTGCACTCGTCCAGCCCCTCACCCTGAGTTTTGGCCTGCCCGGAGCTATTGCGGCTGGGTGCTTTGCCCAGAGAAGGGTCCTTCTTGTCCTGTTAATTATCCCCAGAGCTCCTGCCCTGAGGAATTCAGAACATGCATTGGTTATTTGTAGAGCACTTTGTTTCTGGGAGAGGGGCTCATACAGCTTGGAAAAAACAGCACTTGCCTACACAGACAGCACTGTCCCTGCTATTAATATCCTAGCGCAATCACTTAATGATGATGTCGAGTGTGTCTTACCATGACCACAGGACCTCTCAGCCACAAAGATTGTATTATTTTACACCAGCCCTGCTAATACCCCATTGCCAAGGCTTTTACCCCACCTTCTTGTCCTCCGTAGACAGTGGAGGAGGAGAGTGAGCCCTTGTATGAATCTGCAATTGCCTGTCCTTACCGTGGGAGATAAGGACAAATGGAGGCTGAAGTCCCAAAATAATATTTGATTAGCACTCCCCCTTTCTCCCCTCAAGCATCTCAAGAATTTTGCATTTGTTGTCTTCTCCATTGTATAGTTATCCTTGTTCACAGGGAGAGGGTAAACATTTCGAATGTACTTATTCACTCTTGACAAGTGTAATGAGCATTGCCTGTTGGCTAAACCATCCCAGGCTCTGACCTGGGATAAGTAGAGTTATGAGGATAGTAGAGTTCATCCCTAAAGCTCACATATTGATGGAGGAATATGGGCAATACATTGCTATGTCACAGTATGATTATTACTGTCACAGATTTATGCAGAAGGGTTATCACCATACCCAGGAAGAAGCCTTGCAGAGATAAACTTGAGGAGATGTCACAGAAGAGAAGGGATTGCCAAGGGTCTTAGAGGAAGAGAAGGAAGGTCATGTGGCACAGCAGGCAGTCAAGGACTAGCCTGGGGGCCAAGGGACAGCATCTAATAATATGCCGAGAATAGAGGACAGTGTGAGATAGTATGGTGGAGCAGGGAGGTGAACACACTACCAGGTCACATGTTTTGGGGCCTCGGTTTCCAAAAATAAGATACTGATTAGTCCATCCAAGTATTTTTTCATGAGGTGACACTGTCAGCCATGTGTCCTCTTGGGTGCCCATACCTTATAGACATGTACTTTAAAGGCACTGTGAGGGCCCTGGAGCTGTTTCCTGCTGTCTGTGCACTAAGGTGGCAATCTCAGGGCACAGGAGTCTCTGCTTTGAGATACCACATGCAGGTATCTCACATGAATTACAACCAAGGCAGAAATGATAGAAGGGACGATCATGCAAATCTGCAGGTTGTGACCCAAACCAATTGTCATGTGCTCAGGGATATAGAAAGTAGAAAGAGGCCCCCAGTTGTCACCCCAGACTTGGGGGCTTGTCTGTTCATTTCTCAAATTTAGGAACCCACTGACAGACTCCCATAGTATCAGTATAGATTATTCAGTTGTACGGGAACGTTGACCCTTTGTTCCAACAAAGATTTAAAGGTCCAAGGCACCCCAAAAATTAGAGCATAAGATGTCATTAGCTAATGCTCAAGTCTTCACAGCTCTCAGAACTAATTATAGAGCTAGGAGTGGCTGGGGCCAGACCCCTCTGGTATAAAAAGATTTTATGAAAGGCAAAGAGGGGAGGCAACACTAATTCTCACCCTATTATATTCCTTTCAATTATTTACAGTAATAGACACTGATGGTGAACAAATATAGAGCCTGGAATCCAGTGAGGTCACACAGGCGTTCTGTAAGCCAGTGATGCCGTACTGGAATCTGGGAACACAGCGAACAATGCTCCAGCTGCCCCTGCATTCTTTACCTCCCATTGTCTTCTGTCTCTTTGCCCTCATTCCCCCACTAAAGTCAAGAGCACTGAACCCATGGTGGGCATGCCAAGGTTTAGCTCACGTTCAGGGCTCGTAAATATCTGCTTTCCATCAAGGGTTTGAAAAGCACCTTCTCCTAATCAAGCACAATAGGAATGGAATGGTGGGGTCCATAGGTAACAGTAGAATGATGTTACTGGGTGACATACTGGGTGACATACCTGGGTGTCATCTGACTGGCTACTGGGAAGCAATTAAACAAAAGCTCTGTATTCCAATGACCCATGTGCTCTTTTATATTTCAAAGACAGACCTCTAGTTCCTGAAATAGGAGCAATAATTTAGGCTCCCTAGAATCTTATCTATTAAAAATTCCTGCAAAATCCCTGCCCTTCTGGCTTCTGCCATTGACAGCCTGGTATGTCACATGTGCCAGATCATATAGGTGCAAGGTGGAGAAGATGTTTAGTGCATGAGCTATCAGACTTTGACATAAACAACAAATAGTTTCAATCATGTTAAGCCACACATATGCATAGCTTGCTAGATGTGACAGTAGACACAGATTTAAACTATAAACTATCTAAACTACAAACTTCTTATAGCATGGACAGTACTCACTGAGTACTGACAGAACAAAAAGAAATGTCTGCTCTTTGGCTTGACTGGGTCACTGATGTTTCAGGACTCTCTTTGGCCTGCAGGGTGGAATAGAGGTCACAGTATGTAAGTGCCTGCTTGTGGGCAGGCACCACACTGGTGTCAGACTCTTAAAGTAGGAAGAGTTTAATCCTCAAGAAAGATAGGGATAGAGAAATTCTTCTGGGTCTGCAGCAGGCTCTTTTGAGGTCTGTGCGCAGGAAATGATGAATTACATGGCACTGAACACTGGAAATAATTTCAGGGATGTTCAGGATTCAGGGCCGTTTGTACATGTGTAGGTACATACATACATGCATACAATAAAATGTTTTCTCTATGCAGAAATCTTGTCATGTGGGAAATTCCTGATAGAAAATTTATTGGCAAGTCCTGATAACTTGGCAGTTATGAGTTGGGACTGTATTGTTGGGTGGGACCGGAACCTAGGTAAAAACATTTTTTTCTTTCTGGAATCTTTTTCTATGCCCTCCCTCCTTTTCTTCTATCATTTCCACAAGCTTCCATCTCTGAACACAAATCTCTAATAACTATCCTGTCTTTTAGTCATATGCTTTTCCAGAAAAGGGCACACACAGTGTTTGAAAAAACAAGACTCTCGTGATTGCGGGCTGGCAGGACACCCAGTGCAAGTAACCAGATGATTGTGATGTGAGAGGAGCCCAGCATTAGGACCTCCCTCAAATCAGGCATCTGATGGTTTTTATCATCTCAGTCACTGAGGCAGAAAATCGGAAAAAGAAGAGAGCCCCAGAGACTGCTCTATTTAACGCTTCAAAGCAGTGGATCAGGAGTCATTAAGTCCCAGAGAATGCATTGGAGATGAACACAGAGGGTTTTCTATCCACTATCTTGGGATAGATCCTTAACCTGGTGTTCATAACCTTCACAATCTCTATGCACCCTACCTTTCCAGCCCTCGGCTTCCCTGTTCTCTTTTCCCTATCTTATCCCTATTTCTATTGTAGGTATTTCTTATATCTTCCTGCAGTACCTCTCTTGAAGTGGAGAAATTCTACAAATCCTTCAGGATGTATTGCAGCTTCCATCCCTTTGGGAAAGCTTCCCAGCTCAAACCAATATGGTCCCTCTCACTTTAAAAAGCCGTAATACTTTGAACCAGTTGCCTACAATTAGCACATTCTGTATCATATTAGCTACTGAAAAATTGTTTGTTTTGCACTACTGGGGAGCCAGGTCCCTGAGAGTAGGCATCCTGTATTATTCACTGTTACAACTTTCATGGTGCATGTCTGTCTATGCAGGTTAGCTGCCCTATAAAAATACAGGCCATTGAATTGAATATAGGGCAGCCTCACATTAAAGTTTAATCAGGCTGCTAATTGAAGTGGGGATCAAGAGTTGACCGGACTTTCTTGAACACCGATCAGGTAAGTCTACAAAGAATGGCTTTTCTTGGAAAATTAAGGAGTGGGGTTGTGTCAAGTCATTCAAAAATATATGCGTAGCCACGACATTTCAGGGATTAGTCAAAGGTTTTCCATCCATGAAAAGAGTCTGGAAGCATTCTTTGCAGAAGGATAAGGTGCAAGGTTATGGGTCAAGAGGTTGCTCATGAAGGAAGTATACTCTGCATTTACCAACTGTTTGTCCTTTCGCTGATGAGGAATCTCCACTAGAAAATGACACCAGTGTGTGTCACTGAGGTTCCTCAGCTCTCATGCTGGTGCCTCCCAGACGCTTTGATCGTCTACTTCCATTGTCTCCTGAAACCAATCCTTTCCATTTGGTATTTTTCCTCCTAGATCATCTGATACCTGCAAGCAACCAGGTGTTCCTTTCAGAAACCAGAAGGCGATAACCCAGGCATTTGGATCCATACACCAGCCTGCGTTCTTTGCAATGGAGGCCTTAGGAAGGAGGTTCTCCCCAATGGTGGTTGGGTGCCAACTCTTTGTTTCAAATTTGTTCATCAGTAAAGAAAAGAGAATGCCAGAAATCTTAGAATCAATTGAAGCACCACTGGATAAGTAAATAACTTTGCAATTCATTTCAAAATAACATCTTATTTCAGGGGACAAGGCTTAAAAATTAAAACAGGATTTTAATTTTTTAAAAAAAGAAATACAATTCATGCTATTACTTTGTAGACCTCAAGTGAATAACTGTCTTCACAGCTTCATTATAAATTCCTTGGGACAAAACCTATATCATATAAGTCTTTCATACCTCACATTATGTTTAGACCCTAATTGAAAACATTGTAAGTACATATACCTTGTGCATTTGTTGTATCTTCAGCTGATTCTGAATGAGACATTTTCTTGGATTCTATACCTAAATGATCTCTTCCTCTAATTAAAATAGCCAATTTGAAATAGTTGCTTTACTAATTATGGAAAGTTTGGTAGAGTAATAGGCATGCTGTCATTTTCTAGATACTTTGGGATCAAGAGTTTGGGATCCAGGCCAGAAAGTATAAGGGATTCTCCAGATACCACCTAGTGATCCAGAGACAGCAACCTGTTACCTGAGGAAGAAACTTCTCAGAAATATAGTAGACACCAGCCCTATCATAGATGAATCCACTGAATGCATCAATCATTAAAATGTTTGAGGTTATTTAGAGGAGAGTGAGTTTGCTCAAATCCACTTGATCTCCACTGTGTTTCCTACATTTAAGGGATTATAATACTGGAGCATTTTAAGTACTTCCTCCTGTTTCAAGGAATAAACCCCAAATGACTATGCACAGAATCAGCTCCTGAGGATAAGGGTATAGGCTGACACAAGGGGCACTGGTGACCCATGGCCAGGCTGGTCTTCATGACCAGCTCATGATATTCTACTGCACCTCAATTTAATCTTTCATGTCTCCGAGAACACAGAGGGCCTCCTGAGGCTTGGGCAGTCCTCTCTTCAACCAAGGTGGACACACATGATCTGTATCAGCAGGCGATGTACTGTTTAGAACTCTTAGATAGTGAATAAGGATCTGTTGTGGGTCAATCCTCATTCTTTTTGACAAATGTCACATTTACACAGAGGGTCTAAGAGTCTTCTAGAAAGCCAAGATCCAGGAAAACTGTACACAAATCCTTTTTCTGGCTGACTAATGATACCACCCTGAGGCCAAAGGCAATAATGCTTCTGCGACTTTAAATTTGTGCATTTTTACAGTCCATTTTGTGATCTATTTAGACGATGAGCACTGACATTTAAAGCACTTTTAAGGTTTGATGTACAGGCAATAAAACCTGCTGTGAGTGCAGCAAGAACACCAAACTGCATCTTTGCTAATAAACTGTGAGGGCTCAATCTTCCCCTTCAGTAAGCACAGTGAAATACACAGCCTAAGATTTCCCTCAAGCTTGAAGAAGCAAAGAATTTAGGATCAGAACACCTGAGTTTGGGTTCAGTTGTTTATTAACTGTGTGATTTTGATCAAATTACTTACGCTTCTCAAGTTTGTTTGAAGAGCCTAATACTTCACACTGGTGTAAGGATGCAATGGGATAATGTATGTGTAAGTGCTTTGGAAATAGTAAAGCATGATAGAAATGTGCCTTCCCAGTGTTTTATTCACAGTGCTCCTGCCTGGCTGCATCTACTTAACCCACTCTCCAAGAGCTAGAATCAGATTTCAGCCGTATGGAATTATCCACAATGTGGCAGATGGGTTTACAAGTGTCTTGGTCTCTTCTTGTAATTAACAGCCAAGAAGTCTAAAGCTTGCATTGTTTACATGGAAAATGTTTCTTGCTCTTCTCTTGCCCGTTCCCACGTCATACCATCTGAAATTGTTACCTTTTTTATCTTCTCAGTGTGGTTCTTTAATTTTGTGGGATCCTCTGCATATAAACTCCGTTCGACTCTTTTCTCCTACTCTGGATGGCTATTTTTCTATGAGTTTAGCTCTATGACTTAGAAAAGTTTTTTTTCATATTTTCTGTCTGAATTACACTTCACAAAGTCCTCTCAAGTGTGAAAGGTGGGTGTCACCATTGTTTCTCTGGGTGAAGATATAGAGGTACAGAGAGGCTTAGCTTATCTGTCTCACAGTCCACAGCTCCTCTCTTTTTGCCACATTATCTTTTCTACAAAGAAGAGAGCTGCCCAGAGTCAGAGACAAACCCACAGACGATGTCCATCTCATAGTGGGATGGCCAAACCTCAGACATGGAGCTGGATTTAATGGGCTCCCCAAGACCATGAAAGTAGTGTCATTATTCTGTTCAGTACTCAGAGGGCTCTATTTGGAGTTGTTTCTGTATATGTGTTCTGCATTGTGCTCATGAGATGGGAGACACAAAAACAATCTGGGATTGTCTCTGATCTTCAGGAGCATACAGAGTAATTGGGGAGATATGGTTAGTATACAAACCTTAATAACCACAAAGTCCTTTCTAGTGAGGAGCCCTCTCTCCAAACTGAAACTTCCTGAGATGGTTTCACTGCTCAGAATACAGGAGCAAGTATGTGAGATAGATACCCATACTACTGAGTTCTTGTTAGTTCATCAAACAAAAATAGTTTGTGCTGTCATTGTTTGATTGCTCATTTTTTATGCTTTGTTTTTGTAACTTGATCAACTACTTCTAAGAACAATATGCAATATATCAACTATGTTATATGATGATAAGAAATCAACTATGATGATTTCTTAATGTTATTGTTTTGAAATTCTGTATCATTTCTACCCTTTTTTCTGTTTTGCTTTTTTAAAATAAAATAATTAAAAAATAATAAATGATAGTTACAAAAAAAGATACAGAAGTGCAATCTGTAGACAACTCAGGTTCAAGCTCTTCTTACGTGATCATGCCCTAAATTCCCGTAATGACTCCCAGTGTCATTTCAGTTCATGCAAGAAGGTTTTCCTAATGTTTTTAGTGAGAATGTAAAGATATATATAGTCAGCTTTCCATTGCTATAACAAATACCCCACATAATCAACTTATGAAGAGAAAACGTTTGTTTTGCTCCTAATTTTGGAGATTCCAGTCCACAGTTGCTTTCATGCCTGTGCTGCCCCTGCATGGTGGGCATGTGGCAGAGCAAAATGTTTATTCATGGCTGGGAGAGGAAACAGAAAGGTCAGGGTCCCTCTATCCAGTTCAATGACCCAAAGACCTCCCACTAGAAGCATGTCTTCACCGCATGGACCTTGGGGGAAATTTGAGATTTGAACTATAGCAGAAGAATATGGTGAAAAAGAAACTAGAACAATTTTTGTCTTTAGTAACATTTTTTCATGGGCTCTGTAATGTGCTCCATAGCTCCATGGCTTCCTTGAGTAGTTTCCTGCTCTTTGCTTACCTAACAGTGTAGCTCTACCTCTAGCAGAACCTTTCTTCTTAAAAAGAATTAACTGTTCTAATTAATGGTTGTTGAAAAAAACCTCTGTGTTCTCTCCAGTTTTCCTGGACATAAGTAGTAGTGATTATGTCCCAGGTTCTTGGAGATGTCACATGGTACCCTGGTGCCCTAAAATCTAGTTGCCTAAAACAATGTAGTCATTGTGCCTGGCACCTGTGCACTACCTGCACTCCACTTTCCCTATCAGAGATATCACATCAAACCTGGGACACAGAGCAGCCTGTACTGGTATGGAGGTTCATGGATATATGACAGCTCCATGCTGTTACTGGTGACAAGCAGTCTTTCTCTTTCCCTAGTACTCTTTTATGCCTCCTAAGACAAAGATCTGAATTGCTGTGACTTTTTCATCTGTGGACATCTATAACAAAGCTGACTACTCCTCAGGATAGACCACATGGAATCAACATTCAGGAGCACGCTGGGTCCATGGTCCAATCTGGGAATAGGCCTAGGAAATGAAATGAGAGGTGTGAAGGTTCCACACCCTTATGAGACCAAGGCTTGCAGACCTTCGATGACAGCAGGTGCTCTGGGAGTACTAAGCCAGTCAAGTTCCAGGGGCCATGTGGCATGGTATTTGGAATCAGAAAGCTGGCCATGAGACCCTCTGCATGACTTTGGACTGGGTGTTCAACTTCAGAGAGCCTCCATGTGGCCCAGCTCGTGGGAGGACTGTGTAGTTACAGTGTGAGTAGATACTAAATAGTACAGTGATGAACCAGGTGTGGTAACACATACCTACAATCCCAACACTTAGGAAATATGAGGCAGGAGGATCTCCAGATTGAGCTCAGTCTTCACAATTTGGCAAGACCTTGTCTTAAAATAAAAAATAAAAGTGTTATCTATATAGGTCAGTGTGAAGGCCCTTGGTTCAAATATAATTTCAGAAAATAAAAATAAAGGTGTCATTTTTATTCTATGTTATATAAACAGATAAACATGACCCAATAGATTTTTATCTCTTGAGGGCTCACACCTTGGTGTGTGTGTGTGTGTGTGAACCTTAAACTGTGCTTTAGGAAACCTCTTTATGCCTCTTATTGATGTGTCCTGAAAATTATTTCTCTGTGACAGAAATCAGGAAACCTGTAACTTGCCCTCTAGGTGTAGTAAATCAAGGTATCCCGTCTCCACTTTGGGGACCTCCTCAACCCTATTCAGTGACATTTCTTTTAGCAAAACAGTGACAAGAGGTAAAGAGGCATCAAGACTATGATTATGATTATCAAAACATGATGGTTCTTTGAATTACAGAACTGATATTCCTATGTCTCTTAGATCCATCAGAGTGATATTTTTGATTTCTGAGTAGGCAGGGTCAGTGCCTCCTTCCTCAGCCTGAGGCAGCATAGAAGAGAGAGCTTTGAACCCTCTACATCCCTTAAGAATAGACCCAGGGTGTGATAAGTTAACATAGAAAAGACAGGTAGAAAGGAGACAGGCAAGTCATAATTTAAAATTTATACTTTTAAGAAAATTGTGACTTCAAGATGCAATGAAAGTGACACAAGACTACCCATATGTGTCTTGTCTAGGCTTTTTCATGGCTCCTTTCTTCTAAGCCCATTACATCCCAACTCCCTGAAAGATAACTGTAAGCCTATATATCGTCAGTTAAGTGAAAAGACAGAAATGTGATCTTAAGGTAGAGACTGAGAGAGTTTAAAGAATGTTTTCAGGCAAAATATCCTAGAAAACCTATCTTTAAAAAATGATTGACTGGGTTCTGCCTTTCTCCTACAATAGAACCATTCTTTCATCTATAAAATGGGCCATTATCTTTCTGTGGGGGTCATTCTTTTTCCCATAAACAAAGACCAAGAGGGAACTTCACACAGATTTACAAATTCCATAGATTTCCACCCCTAAAACATGTAACTATCCCCAGGTGTAGACGATAGTGCACTTCCTTCTTGAAGGCCCACACTCTGTTTTCTTTGAGTATGCACCTTATATTCTGCCTTATTAGATCTCTTTATGCCACCTTAAAAAATAAACAGCACAATTACAAATATTTTCCCTGGTCTAGAGCCTAGGAGAATTCATTAAAAGTAAATCAACTAAAAGTGTAATATTAACTTGATTATATGTAAAACATATACAGTAAGCAGTAACATATATATTTATCATAAGTGGTCATGTAAAGTGAAATGTTGCAACACAAAAATTAGGAAGTATTCCTTCACAGCAGCAAGACGAGTGTCTAGCTTACTGCTTCTTTGCTTCTTTACTGTCTAGTGGGATAATTTTGAGCTATTCGCATGGTCTTTGTCTATCTCAGTGCCTTCATCTGTGAAATAAAGATATTAGTACTTCCTTTGTCTGTTACAAATTATGAAGGGTAAAATTCTGTGTGTCTAAGTGCTCTGAAAACCTAGCATGCTATAAATTATAAGGCATAGCTATTATCTGAATCTAAATAAGACTCTGGGGCTGAGATACCCTGATGTGTTGGCACCACAGTGGCTTCACACTTTGATTATTTGCGTTATCATTCTCCCTTCCCCGTCATCTCTCTGACATCTTGACCACATTTCCACTTCTCTTGCTGAAGTCTTCCATGCTGCATGGGTGTGATCAGTAACAACCACTGGAAAATAATTTTTATTTTTATTGTATTTTTAAATGTAATTTTAAAGGAAATACAATAGAACAATGACATGAATCAAAACAGTGATAAGACAGTAGAAAATCTACAATAGTTACTGTATTGCATATTGTTGTCCTCTAAATACTTGCTGGGCTTTAGGCTTGCAAAGTCAATCAAACCATGCAGTTCCTCCGAATCACCTGGATGGTCACAGGATATGTATGGGGGAGCACTGGGAGGGGGCTGTTTTTGTCTCCTGTATCTGTATTCCAGCTGGCTCACAGGTGGGAGCTTAGCTTCTGTCTCGTCTCCCCAATTTGCACTCCAGTTGGCTCACAGATGAGGGCTTAGCTTTCAGACTGTGTGGCTTATAAGCAATAGTTGTGCAGGCTAGAGGGTCTTAGTTTAAGTCACCAGAAGATTTGGTGTCTGTTGAGCTTTCTGCTTCTCTGGAAAACAATTTTTAAAATGTGTATAATGACACAAATGCAGCAGTGATCTATGGCAATGATGAGAGAGAAGATGGAGTGGGAATCTGATCAATGAATGATTCCCTGGAAAGCAGAGAGCAAAGCAGTACCTTAGGGTGTCTGGTGCAGGGGCTGACAGGAAAATTTCATCCGTCAGCTCAGCCTAAACCTGGATTCTGGTCCCTCCCACACAGCCCTTCTCATTTCCTTCTCTTAGGCAAAGTCTGTCTCCTTTAAAGACTTTCTCAGAGCACCATTGTTATGACTTGTGTCTAGATGTCCCCTCAAAGCCTCATACTGCCATAATTGAGGCTTTTTCAGAGATGACTGGATCCAGTGTGTGTGAAGCTGGGATTGATTCATGGTGTAATGCTAGGATCAAGGGCACTAGGATTAAGGATGTGAGTGTTACTGACCCTAAGTACCTTGAATAAGATATAAGGGGAAGAAAGAGCTGTGGCCTCCTCTTGTTTGTTTTGTTATCTTCTGCCAGCCATGAACTATTTCTCCTCTGCACTCCTGTCTATCACAACACCCTGCCTTGTGGTCAGCCAATTATGGAATAAAATATCCTCAAACTGTGAGTTAAATAATTCTTTTCTCCTTTAACTTTATGGGTCGGGTGTTTTGTCTCAGCAACAAAACAAGTAATGAAGACACATATTGAGATGCACTAGATTGAACTCCACCAATGTCCTTTCAGTGATTCTAAGAGTTTGGCTGTAACTGGTACCACCCCACCTTGCAGTATGGGAATGTCTAAATTTCCCTGGCAAGCTGAGGGACTTCCTGAGGGCACTCCACTAGCCATCAGCAGTGTTGCTCAGTAAGCAATGATTTAACCATGAAAGAGAATTCCCTCTACAGTAGGTTATAATAGTTCTGGTACCTGGGGCCACACTGAGGTCTCCATACCTTCTGCTTGGTGAGTATAATACTTACACACAGATAAAGAAAGCAAAGTGAATGAAAGAGACAAATAGTCTTTTGCACACTTCTAGCTGCTGTGGCAGCCTTTTCCTAGATAACCACCAGTGGCATTGTCACTGAAATCTATCCCTCTGTACCACTGAACACACCAGTCAGAACTTTCCAATTGTACTGTTTCGAGTACCTCAATGTCTTTCTGTACCCATGTGAAAATTAGATTGCAGAAATTCATATTGCATACCTACTTTGTACAGGACACTGTGGTAAGAATTCTTACAATCCTAGAGTCTCAACTAAGTAGACTCTTTCTCTACAAATGTTTGTCAAGCATCCACCCTGGTGTTGATCTCCTACTTGATACTGAGGAAATAAAGATATTGAATTGCCAAGACCAATGTCTTACATCATGAGAGCAGGGGTTACCATGGTTCAAAGTGATTGTGTGCTACCCAAGGCCTCAGAGAAGGTGGCAGAGCCAGGTCCAGTGCCCTTGTGTCCTGCCTTCCAAGGATCATGGTAGCCATTGACAGAGTGCCCAGAGAGTGTTGTCAGAGAATGCCCAGAGTATCTGTCTATGAGACAAGTTCTATGGGTTCAAGTCTTGGCTCTTCTGGTCACTAGGAGAAAGTTCCAGAAGGAAATGCCATCTCTTTGGTCTCTTTGTTCTTAGAGTCCTATTAATCTGTGGGTTTCTTCTGTGTCAATCCATAACAGGGAGAAAGAAGGCACCTGTAGTGGAAATTGAGGGGACTCAGGGGAAGGAATCTAGGAAAAGACATTGGTAGTAGATCTTCATGCTGGTAACATCATCTAAAATGTTCTTTTCCTACAAGGAAACTAAAAATTACTAAGGGAAGCAGGTGAAATCTGCATGTGTACTTGTGTAGGAGTTGGGGTATGAGTGAGGTGTGGATTGGATCCTTGTGGCTCAGAAGTGTCCTAGGCCAGTGCCTACAGCCAAAGTAAATACATGCCAAAGTATTCTAGTGTGGTGGCCCCTTCTGCGGGACATCAATTGCCAAGGCCTGGGGCTGGAGAGGCTTTCAATGAAGCATATAGGTGGCCAGGAGAGCTACAGTTTTCCTTCCTTGCCCTCAAACTGAGAGAAAATGGTTTTGTATGTGGAACTCTGCTTTCACTAAGATGGAGTCTGAGGTGGAGGTGAGAAGGGGTACTCTGTGAACATGGCACTGGTCCAGCCTCCTCCATGAGGTGTTCTGCCTGCCAATTAGCACATCCTTCCTTCCCCACAGGTGGGGAAGTGGCCTGTGAGTGCTGTCTGGTTGCCTGGGGTCTGCACAGCCAACCTTGACCCCACACCCAAGCCTGCACTACAGGGATGAAGGACCCTGAGAAGAAGGTCGCTTAGGTCCAGAACCAGAGCTCCTCCTCCTCCTTGCAGGAGGAAAGAGGGGGAAGACCAGGCTGGGGATGGCAGAGAAATTCGGGGGTTGGTTTAAGGGAAACAGACTGAGCTGCTTACAGCCTGCCGTGGCTGCCAGCAGCCCCAGATGGCTCTGAACCTGCTGCTCTTGCTGAAAATTGATTTTGGAGGCAGTGAGGAAAGGAGGAGGGTGAGCAGGGGAAGGGGCCTCTGGGCAGGGGGTGGGGGTGGGAAAGGTTGCCAAGTAGAGGGTGGAATTTGTAAGCTTTGATAAAGACACTTAGTCAAAATACTCTGGGAGCAGTGATAAAGCCCTGAGCAGAAAAGGGCAAGGGAATCTTTCTTTAGGCCTTCTACCTTTGTGTTCTGCCTCTTTCTCACCTTGCTACATTTTCCCTCCATCCCCAGTTACCAAAGCCCAAGGTGATCCATGCCATGGATGTGCCCTTTGTGCTGTGAGTGGAGAGGGCTGGGGAGGCACCTTCAGCAGGTGAGCTTCCCTACCCTCACTCAAAAGAGGGGACCCTGGAGCTCAAGAATTAAGCTTTGTACCATTCATTGTGCAGGCTCTCTTTGGAGCCAAATATCTAATTTTATTTTCATAATGTTACATTGTTTTTCTTGCTAATAGCAATGAAATTTATGGAGGTTTCAGTCCCCATACCATCTATGTGTACCCCACCTTTTCCCAGTCATTCATCATTTTCTGTACACCAAATACCCTCACCACGGTCCAGGCACTGGGGCCAAAATGCCTGCTTCTGGAAATGACTCTCATTGAACCAGAAAAGAGACAGACTCACCAAGAGTCACAGTTAGAGGCCAGGAAAGCAGAGGAGGGGATCAGGACTTTAAAGGGGACTAGGTGAGGTTAGGTTGGAAATATAGATGGAAATATGGGATGGGGCTTGTAGGTCTGAGGGGTGGGGCAGGGGAGAGATCCTTGCCGAAAGAGGTGTCCAAAAGCTTGGAAATAGGAAGAGAGTGGTGTCCTCTGGCCCATATCATTAGAATAGGGGTTGTCAGGGGAACAAGGCCAGCGCAAGGGGTCAGTACATTGGCTTGATGATCAAGGAGTTGTAGGACAGGACAGAAGCTACAGAACAGTCCAACCAATCAGCTATAAATAGGAAACTGACACACAGCATTGGCCTTCACAAAGGAAAGCTCAGGCAGGTAATATTTTCTTCATTTGGTTAGCACAGAGGCGAAGAGATCATGTGAGGGCAGTGGACCTGCAGGCCTTGTCACACAAAGTTTCCATACAATCATGCAGCAGCCAGCCGGGGCCTTCTAGATACAAGTCTGACACCCAGTGGCTCCTTTAAGCAGCCTAGGAGAGAGGCAGGGGCCTGTATTACAGAGGGGCCTGTATTACAGAGGAAGAAACTGAGGCTCAGAGGAAGGATGCACCTTGGGTCAGGCAGGGCATTAGGGGCAGGGGCAGGCGGAGAGCTCAGGTGCTACTCTGAGCCTCCTTCCTTCTGGATGTCAAGAAAGTCCCAGCTTTGTCCCTGGAAGTCCTCACTGCTACGCTAGGTAGGGTGTGCCTGCATTCTCCAGGTGTGGCACAGAGCCCCACAGCAGTGGGAACCATCACACCCTGTCTGGGCAACTTCTGGAACATGGGGTCTTGAGAGCGTGCCTCAGTACAAAAACTTGCCCTTTCTGTCATTTGAATGTTGCCTAGACCAGAGCCCATAACATTCAAAAGGAACAATCATCAGCCCCGGGCAAGCCTGCAAAAGGAGGAACAGACCCATTTTAGATGGGAGGTTTTTATTTTCTTAAAAAATGATTGAGAGTTGCATCAAAGCATCTGCCCAGCCTGGGAAGGGCAGCTCTTCCTAGAACATGCTGCTGCTTGTTTCCAACGCCCGGGTGCCGACAGCAAACCCCTAACCTGCTCCAGGTATCCAGCGTCAACACTGACTGAGTGAATCTCTTCCTCCTCCTCTAGTGCCCAGCTGCCTCTTGGAAGGTAGAGGTGCCTTCATGCATCGGTCCTTCTGTGTGGCCCAGAAGACACTGTCTCCAGGAGAGCTGAAAACACCACAGGCCCTGAGAAGTGAGTGAACTTCACAAGGCCAGGGCAATACTATGCTGAGAGCAGAGCCGTTCTGCCACTAGCCTACATTATCCACTTATACCAATTAGGCAGGGTCTGGGGATGCTGTGGGGCTTGGGATTAGGGACAGACTCATGCTTGCAGGGCCACCAGGTTGGGGAATTTATGAGCACATGATGCCCTTCCCCTGGGGAACACCTGAGCCCTGGAATATTTACTATATTCCATAGGGCCCGATGTGAAGACCATTCACAGATGACACAAAGAATAAATGATCCTGCTCAGCCCTCCCGCACAGGCAGAGCCCAGAAACACTGGACCAAAGGATCACCAAGCATGACCCAGCCTAGACATTCTCAACTTTTGTTCCCTGGACACTTTTCCTTCTGGGTTAAGACAGCTTATTGACCCTGTGGAGACTCCACGCTCATCTGTTGCTTATACCAGAATTTCGTACATGGCTAGTCCCAGGCTGAGTCCGAGGGTCTTCAAGACTGGGATAAGGGACGGCTCTCAGTACCCTCTTAAGAATAAGGAACTGAAGTCTTAGGGAGCAGCGGGAGGGAGGGGGCAGGTAGGGTAGATAAAAGAAATAAAAATTAGATAGAAAGGAGACAATGAAATTGAGATTTTAAAATTTCATTTACGTGCAACTTCAGGACCTAAAAGTTACTCAAGCCTTTTCTCTTCCAGGAAACTCGCTGAAAAAAAAAAAAACTCTGAAAGAATTTTAAAGGCAATAATCCTGTGAATCTGGGCTCAGGACCTGTGCTTTTCACCTGCAAACTGTTTCCCCCACCCCAAGGAAGCAACAACACTGGTGCACAGCAGATTCCAACTCTGAACACTGGCAGATGGCTTGCACCATGACCGACAGCCAGCAAGAAGGCACACCCTGGATCATCATCCTGAAGACGCCCCAACTCATAACGCTCACAATGCACCTTGTCCCTCAGCACCTGCACTCTCCTGAGTGCACCCTAAAGCCCATCTGATAAACCACCCCGTGTATCTTACTGATGTGCCCTGAAAATTCTTTTTCTGTGACACAAGTCAGTGAACCTGCAAACCCATTATATGCGGGTGGGATAGGTTCCTTATTTCAGCCTTGGTGGCCCTCAGACTAGCCTGGTGACAGGTTCATTTGATGAGCTCACCCATAATAGGCTACAAACTTTGCAGTTACCCTATGAGGGACTATTACTCAAGGGAAGGGAATAAAATTTGTATGGTGCGAGCTGGTGGTAAGAGGTAAATTTGTGGAAATAGGGATGAGAAGATCTCTTTCAGAGCATGACAGAGACTGGGGTTCTGTGAAGGCTCCATAAGTATCTGACTATGGGCAAATCAGCTAGATTCTTTGGGACTTTCTTTCTTCTTTTGCAGAATGGCATAGTAGACCCATCTTCTCAACATGCTTTTGGATGACATAGTAAAGTGCATTAAACACTGCTATGGATTAAATTTTTATGTCTCATTCTCCTAAATTCATGTTGAATCCTGATGCTCAGTGTGATATTATTTGAGGGTAGGGGATTTAGGAGGTCATGAAGTGAATTTGCATGATGGGATTTGTGCTTTCATAAAAAAACTCCAGAGATACTTTATGTCCCTTCCATGTGAGAACACAGAGAAAGTAGTCATCTGAGAACTAGGAAGCACACTCTCACCTGACAACAGTTCTGCGGGCACTTTGATCATGGACTCCTAGCCTCCAAAACTACAAGAAGCAGATGTTCACTATTTATTCTATGCAATCTCTGGCATTTTATTATAGCAGTGCAAAACTAACCCAGAGAGGCAGAGAATCCCACTGCCATGTCCTGCAAGCAGTTAGCCTACAATGAATCTGTCCACTCGTTCCTTAGTGCCCACAAAATAACCTCGTGAAGCTTCTGTCTAATGACCCTGTAGGTTATTCTTGAATTTAAGTCCCATTTCTTTGAATGAACAAAATTTTGTGTCTGGAGTTAGTTCTTCACAAAGATGTGTCCCTTTAGAAACCCAGAGATCCCATCCACCAGTGACAGAATTTTCCAGAGAAATGGCTAAAAAAGGATGGAGGCTGAAAGGAGATAGTTTGTACTAGCTTAATTGCATTTAAATCTTGTCTCTGGGCAGCTGAACAGAGGAGGCTGTTTTTAGCTACTTCCAAAGAATCTCCCTGCTGAGTGTTCCCAGGGACCTGGCACGCGCTGTGTTCACACTTCAGCCTCTGGAAAAACAGAGCCCAAGGGAGAGCAGGTGCTCCCAAGGCTTCAGGAGAGGGTCAGGGTACCTGTGTGGGAGAGGGGAGAAAATTGCGTGAGCTCTGGCTGGACCCCAGTGTTGTCACTCATTCATCGCTTGACAGCTTTGAGGAAAAAAATCTTCAACCTCTTTAGTGTATTCATTTTAAAAATATCAGTGGTGACTTCTGACAAATGTCCAAAGTCATGACCCGTAGGTGTTACCATTGTGACTATTGTTATGATTAGAAGGTCGCTAGAAATCAGTGGTCTCTTCTGAGGTCTGGCATCCATCCTTCTCTCTCTAGCAAGGAGCTGGCAAGGCTCTGGCACCCCGCTGATATTTCTTCTAACATGTGGCTGTCATTTACCTCCAAGCCTCGGTGGCCAGGTTCAGACTGTGGCCTCCCTGGGTGCACTCATGCTCACTCTCCCCAGAGTACTTGAGAGCAGGTGCATCACCTGTCTGATGCAGGCCCAAGCCAGAGCCCGGCCAAGAGCCCTGGGGAGCCAGCAGGGAAAATCAAGGAAAGATGACAAGGAATGAGCAACACTACATTTCTTCAACGTCCTACATGCCCTTGGACTCCAGAGTGTCCTCAAATGATCATTTTCCTGAAAAACTGAAATGCACTCAAAAGCCCACCTATCTCCCTTCTGAAGGCACATTCATTTAAAAAGGAAAATCAAGATCTTTTGAAGAAGGGAATCTGGGGAAATTCCACTCACCATCAAATCCATCTCTTCATTTTTCACTGTGGCTAAATTTGATCTCTTTGTGGTCTGAGGCAGGTGGAGCTTTTCATAGCGTTCCTCCTCCTGTCTCAACACTGAGATTTGCAGCATTCACCTGTTTTGTCATTCAATTGCAATTCCAGGCCCCACTGAAAGAAAGTAGAAGTTAGGGACACCATGTCCTATACCAGTGCTTTGGGAGGGTTGGGTTTGGGGTTATTACCTCTGCAATGTCACACATGCTTGTAGCCAGGAGGTGTGGACCCAGCACACTCTGCATTGCTCCTCCTGGAGTCATTAACATGCAGGCTCTGTTCCTGAAGGCACACACACTTTGCTCTGTCAGTGAGTGATCTATGACGTGTCACTCGTGCTATTAACAAGCATTTCCCATTTCAGCAGCCTCAGCACATTTTAATCCCCCTTTCACACAGACACTGCTCTGTCCTCCATCAATAACCATTTTCAAACCCTCCTAGTACCCTGGTGGGCAGCTCCCTCTTGCGCCATCCTCATGGGCCAGGTCTGGACTTGGTGGCAGGGCGAGCAATGACAGGGACTGTCTGTCCTAAAATGTGAGCTGCCACTTAGGGTCCTGTAAAACATGGCAAGGAGAAATTGTCCTACATCTTGTAGGTCTTCCATGAATCTCTACTAACAAGTGAATTGTTGAAAGACAGACTAGAGAAAGGACTTCCCCATGGTGGAGTTTGTCTATTTCTAAGAAACTTGATGTCAGCTCTCTGGACCAGGCTGGGGAAGGAGGAAAGGATGAAGATGCAGTAAGCCCTGCCTTCTTCATGGCTCTGCTTAGCAAATGTGGGAAGGCTCTTGTTAAGCAAAGTTGTATGTAGTAAAGGGTACTATAAGGGACTTAATCTGGCTATGGAGAATTCCAGGCACAGTAGGGCCAGTCTGGGAATTTTATAAAATACCAGCCTGCAATATTGAAAATTTCCCCCTCTATATGCTCTTGCCAATTTAAACAGCACTTTGATCGGGTTACTCATACATGATAATCTCTTTTCTCCATGAAAGGAAGCTTGAAGTTCATGTGCAAGTGAGTTTCTTACAATCAGGGTCCACTAGCTTTTCCATCCACTGGTGGTGGAAGTTGGGAATGCAGCAAAAAAGGATCCATAAACAAAACTATTCTAGGTTAATTCAATCCTGGATCTCTCCCCAAATGGGTTTCCAGTTTACAGTCAGTTTCAGGCCTCACCTTGGCATTCAGAGCCCTCTGCAGTCTCATCACAATGGATGATGTGTCGAGGCTCAGCTCTAACTCCTCTTACATAAAAGGCCAAGGTTAGAGGATGTCTCCACACTTGCTTTCAGATGTTTCCTAGGCATGGAATGGTTTTCTTTCCTCTTGTTGTCTCCAAGCCACTGTTTTTTTGGGGTGCCTTCCCCCATTATCCTCATTCACATGCCTTCTTTTACAAATTCCTACAGCATAGATTCTTGTCTAGAGTTGACAGGAGCCATATTACCCTTCTTCTATCCAATGCCTTACCTAGTGTGATGAGGTCATTGAGAAGCAGTTTGACTCTGCTGAGACTCAACACAACACAAAGGGCTTGGTACATGTGACAATGTCGCGTATTCTCAATTGGTGGCCAGAGAGAGAGGAGGTAAGAGAAAGGGAGAGAGCAAAAATTCGCTCTGAGAATTCACCTAGATGCTCCCTGTATAATCAGGTGAGAAGCAATAGTTGGGGCCAGCTTTGGCTCTTCTAGAAAAATCAGTGGCATTGGCCAAAGGCACCTCAGTGGGACCAGCAGGTCAGAGCTTCATCACCCTGTTTTCTCAGCAAAAGAAATCAGTGCTACTCTCTGGTATTCTGTTTGATCTTCCTTTGAAATCATCAGATATTTTTCTCACAAACAACCACCAAAAAAAAGAGATAGATGTATCTATGGACCAGGAGGGGAAGAGCAAGCCAATTTGGAACCAACTTTGGCCAAGGAAGTGGCGCAATCTAGCTGTAATGCGATTAAGTCAAAATTACTTCCAAAAGGAGATGTAATTATGACAGCAACTTCTTTGGGGGCAGGCTGAGATTTATTCTTTTTTGGAGAGCCAAGACCGGATTTAGCTTTTTTGTGAGCCTGGGGCAGCAAAGATATGGGGCATCTTGGAATGTTTTTCTTTCACAGAGAAACATTCCAAGTGAAGAAGAAAACTCACAAATGAAAGAGCAATGCTTACAGGGGAGTTTGATGAAAATGGGGTGTATACTTCAATATTTGGATACAAAAAGGAGATAGAAAAGCAGGAAAACTCCATTCTGTGGTCAGTCCTGGTAAGTGTGTAGTTTTGAGAACAAATGGAATCACATCATGCTTATAACATGTATGTAGAAAACCTTTAAGAAAGACCAATGACTGATTTGACATTTGACTGATATATCCAAGTCAAATTGAAGGGATATGTTACCCACAGAAAGGAGCTTCCATTATTGAACACTTATTATGAGCACAATATTGGGTCAAGAATTTTACATTTATTAACCCATAAGTGGGATAATCATAACAATTCAGTGAGCTAGGTCTTACACCCATTTTATAAAGGAAGAAACAGGATCAGGGAAGTCACATTCACTTAAGAGTATCCAGCATGTAAGAGATAAAGCCAAAATTCACTTGTCAAATAACCTATGACTTCAAAGCCAATTCTTCTGCCTCTTGATATAGCATTTGAGGCAACATGGAGCCAGGCTCCAAGCTCTGGGTGTTCTTGTACCCATGTGCACCTCCATCCCAGCATGCATTGGACTCTGCTATAATTGCTTGTTTGCTTATCTTTCTTCCCTGCCAGACAATGAGCATTCTAAAGTCATTGTATCTTTGGCATTTAGTAAGATTGCTTTCTAAAGTCAGGCTCTGCAGAAATAGACCCTGAGAGGAGGCTCCATGTGCTAGTGATTTAAAGAAGTACTTCTAGGATATACTGATAGAAGAGTAGGGCAAGTGGGCAGAAAAGAAAACTCTAAGCAAAGGTATAATTTCATGCAGACCCCCAATTTCAATTTTATCTTGCAGAAATCTCTGAATTGTATGTTACAGTCCCAGAATTTTACCTCCCAGAGGCAAGGAATCTACAAGTCACCCTGATGATATAGAGTAGATAAGGATTATAATCTTCTATGGCTTTCCAAATATTGCCCCCACAAACAGCCACAATAACTCAAGGACAGAAAGGCACAGGTGTGAGTCACTAGAAACAAAGCTGGCAAGTGAGGAGAAGCACAAAATTATCTGCTAGGACTGTGGTCCATAAACGGCTGAACCTTGATCAAAAGCCCTCTGTTGGGCTGTACAGTTTGTCTGCATAAACCAAACTATTGTTCCTACTCTCTTAAGCTGCCTGCCCAGTGAAAGCAACATTTCTCAGTCATTTCCCCTTCTCTGATCTCCTTCATTCATATACTTTAAATGTTCTAGAAGTCTTAACATTTTCTTCCCACTTGGCACTGGAATAGATGGTTAAGGCACAAAAAAAATCCTTGACCAACCAATAAGCAACCTAGGTAGGAGCACTGCTTGTGCTTTTGCAGAAGTTACTAAGGGGCTCAGAGCAATGTTCCACTGAGAACAAAGTCGAAATTGGGAACATTCAAGTGAAAATCCCAGCTCCATGCAAACTCAGGCAATATCTTCAAATCTTGACTTTTTTTTTTCTAAAAATGGCTCATACTACTGAGCCCCAGAAGCAATAACCTGTGTGCATGCAGTTTATTTGGGGAAGTAATCCTAAGTAACCAGGATGGAGAGTTGGGGCTAGAGAAACAGGGGAGGAGGGCATAGTAGGACCGTGGTATGGTAACAAGCTGATGGCTGTGGTTGTGGGCAATTAGGGCTCCCTCCTGCTGGGGCTTTCTGAGAAACTGCAAAGCCTTGGTACTGGAATTTTGCACTTGAGGGATAGAAGAGAAGATTCATTCTCCCATTTATGGTTTCTTTTGAAGGATACGCTTGTTGGTATCTGTGCACTCTTGGTGGGAAGCCGGTGATAGCGCAGCTGTGTGAAGGACACTCAGTTAACATTTGCAGCACCTGCTCATCACCACAGCAGTGGCTGTCCACTGGGTAGGCACCATGTGGCAGGAAGGTGTTCTGTACAATATGCTCTGGTCATTTTTGAGTCAGGCAATGGCTGAGATCTCCATATTCCTGTGGATGGAAGGAGAAGAGCTTAGGTGTGGGGTTTCTCCTTGACTTGGAAGGGACAACAGCAATGATGAACTGTGGAAGGAGCTAGACCTTCTGATTGTAGGAATCAGTAGAGTCAATATTTGATGACTCTGCTATCATGTGACTGTTCAGGCGCCTCCAGACTCCTGGAAATCCATGGATGGTCTATCCTAGCTGATTCTGTAGCCCTATTCTCATGTCCAGGGAAGGCTGAGTTCGGCGATATCTCTCCCATCTATGGATCATATTGTGCTCAGTGTGACAAGGATAAACCAGAAACACAAGTGGCAGCCTGTGGAGGAGGCAAAGAGAGGTCTGTATCCTCAGGCAACATCATCAAGACTGGATCAACTTCCCAAAATATCTGGAGCTGTGATAAAGGGCTAGGAGGTGGCCCTGGTAAACAGGAAACAAAGAGAGAGAAATTGGAAAAAGATGAGAACAAAGAAGAGTCGAGGGTCTCTTTAACTGGGAGAGTAGAAGGTGCTGCCCTCAGGGCTATGGAGGGATTACAAGCCTTCTGAACTGAATGAGAGCCAAGATGCCCCTTTACCTAACAGCTTTACTTCCCAGCAGGGGCCTGGCAGCAGGCAGCCACTGTGTTTCCTTTTTTCTGGCCCCATTAACCTATATCAATTGACTTCTTCCTCTATGATGAAGATCAGGAAACTACCTGAACAAAAACACTTGTGTACCATCTCAGTGTTTGCCAGAGTTACAGTTGGCTTTAGCCTCCACCCTCCTGTTTCTATCCCAAAACAGCAAAATGGCCCTGAGGGTTTGCTTTGATACTTGCTTTGCCTCTCTCCCAACCTCACCAGCGGCTCCTATTGTTTCTTTTTTTCAAAAGTGTCTTTTCTGTTTTACCCATCTCCTCAGGCTGTGTGATAGAGTGGAATGATCGCCATATGTGTCTTCTGAGGGTCTCCGCTCAAAGACCCGCCTGTCCACCTGCTGGCCCCAGGAGGTGAAGAGCTTCCTTCCTCCCTGGCCTTCTCTCCAGCATCCTGGCCTGTGTCGCCACACACTTAGTATCCAGCAGCCAAAGGAGCAGTGTGCACACTCCCTGAATCCTCCCTACCTTGCAAGCCCTTAGATGCCTCAGCTACCTGCAGTAGCCAAGCCAGGGTGATGTTTGCCTCACCAGCATACATCAGATGATCCAATCACGAATAAAATTGTTACTTTTTCCCTTGGATTTCTAGATTCAAGCCCTTGAGATTTCTGCAGCAAGTTAATGAAAAAGGCCTAATGTGACAAAAGGGCTCATCAATACAACTAAGCACAGCCAGTCTTCTGTATGTTCAGATTCTACATGGTGGATTCAGCCAACCAGAGATTGAAAATATTGTTTTAATTGCACCTTTTTCTTGTTGTCATTTGCTAAGTAGTACAGTGCAACTACTTATGTGGCATTTATATAACATTAAGTATGTAAGTAATAGAGAAGTTATTTAAAGTATACAGGAGGGTGTGCATAAGTTATATGCAAATACTATGCTATTTTATACAAGGCATGTGAAATTCTGTGGATTTTGGTATTCACAGGGAGTTTTAAAAAGATACTGAGGGATATGAATGAACGAATGAATGAATGAATGAATGCCAAGGAGCTTAGAGCTGTTAGTATTATGAAAAGGTCAACAAAAATATGTAAGAGGAGTATGGAGACAGACACAAAGCACTCTGGTCTATAGAGAGTGTGTGTTCTAAAATATAGGATATTCACAGGAAATTTGGTCACAAGGTCAAGCAGTCAAAAGACATTTGGCATCGAAACAGTATTTCATTACCTACAGTCCCCAAGAAGAAGAGGGATGCCTTGCTGGGAAGTACTGGCGTCTCAGGACAATAGAGAGAGAGGCAGCCTAGGGATTGTGCTACTACTATTTGTGTGGTTTCCATGGGAAGGAATGGGCAGGAAGGGTAAGGAGGCTTAGAAGTGGCTAGTTGGGACAATCTCAGAGGGTCTAGGTCATAGCTGATTCATACTTGGTCCTGGGATGATTCGTTCAGATAAATAATGGCCTAGTGTGTAGAAGACCAGTAAAGAGGTGTGTGGGTGTGGGCTCTGTTTTGGTTGTTGTATTTGAAAACTGGAATCACAAGCAAATTTTTCACTCTCTAGGTTAACCTTGAGAAAAAGATGCAGCCTTTCCAGTGTCAGAAGTCCTGAGTGTCAGCGAATCAGAACACAGAAAACAAACATCTGGTTAATACAGTATGGTCAATAAAGAAAATAAGGAGGTGTCTGCTAGGGAAGCATATGCAGTAAGCCTATGACTGTTCTGTGCAGTGTAAAGTTCTGTCCCAAGGCAGGTAGAGTAGCTAACACATCTTTTTGAGGCTTACCACTCTGACCAGGAATATAAGTCCAGAGGCCTTTACAATCCCCATGGACTTGTGAAAAGTAAAGGACAATGTCTCCACTAAAGAAGATTGTACTGCTTAATAGCCTTGATCCAAACAAAGAAGTCTCAGAATGTTGAATATGTCAAAAGTGGTCCTTTGTTACTCTAAACTAGGAAAACTTGGGGAACAAGTAAAATACTAACAGAATGATGAGTAGAAATTCTTATTTCAAAATAAGAAATTCATCTGATTAGTATACCTCCTTCTCACTCATTAGCAGGCTGCTCCCTGACAAGAATTGAGAGGGTGCCAGGTGACAGCACTTGGTTCTCATCCCCTGCTGTGGCCTACACAAAAAGACACAAGGAGATAAACACAACTGGGCATCGCATAGAGCTGTACAAAAATCACAAGACAAATACCCCCAATTGCATATGTACATCATATTTGGACACCAGGTAGAATTAAGATTGTACCAAGTTCCCTGGGACCCACCATATTGTTCACATAGATGCAAGCATTGGATGGATGCATTGGTCTGTTCTCTGAATGAGCCGAGATCAACTAGCTTCAAGGAAAGTGTCCCTTCGCTTCTTTCTTGAGTTTGTATTCCTCAATGACAGAAGAAACCTCTTCCTTCTTCCTGTTCTGTGCCAGGTAGTTATAAGATAATCAAAGCAATTGGTTCAAGTGAGAAATCAATCAATATGCAACACACATAACAAACATTACCTTTTAACTCCAAATGTAATATGTACAGATCTTAGGTACACACCATCTGGATCAAATAAACAGCATTTCCCTCACCTCAGAAAGTTTCAGACAGTTCTTGTCATTAAAGGCCACCTTTGTTCTGATTTCTGTCACTGTGGTTTGGAGTCTGTTCTTCAATTTCTTATAAAAGAATTCATGTCATTTGTACTTTTGTGTTTGGCTCTTTTTCTCAAACGCAAACTTTTTTTGAGATGAATGACTATTGTCTCATGTATTGGTAGTTTGTTGCTATTGCTTTTATTACAAGGTATTTCATTCCTCTCCTTCTTACTAAGCTCACCAATGGCTGCTAAAGTTCAGGAGGACAGAGTGGCTAGGAAGAGAGACTTCTTTCCCTACAGTTCCTCTGTGGATGATGTAAGCTCTCTAGCTCTTTATCTGCATCTATCACCAGGAACGTGGTCACACATAACACTCCCTTCTTAAACCCCCAGTGCATGGGTAGATTAAAGTCTAATACTAGAAACATTATATGAGTGATTGAAAATTCATGAACTTACTTAGCATTGTCTCTCTTATCAAGTATTCCATTTACACAGATATGGAAGACCGAGAGTTTTGGGAAAAAGTGGATCCAGCCATTCCAACACTAGTAATTCAGTCAGGCTTACTCAGAAGTCATCAGTTATCCAGGCAGGATGGTGCACACCTGTAATTCCAGCACTCTGGAAGGATGAGGCAGAAGAATCACAAACTGGAGCCCAGCCTTGGCAACTTAGTGACTTAGTAAGACCCTGATTCAAGGTAAAAAATAAAATGGTCTGAGGATGTTGTTCAGTGCAAAGGCCCTGGTTTCAGTTCCTAGTACTGCAGGAAAAAAGATGTAGACAAGAAGAAGGAGGAGGAGGAACAGGAGAAGGAGAATGGGAGAAGGAGGAGAAAGAGGGAAAGGAAGAAGAGAAGGAAGGGGGAAGTCATCAGTCATCTCCAGTTTCTACTACTGATGTTTCTGAAGTCACTAGCCATCAACTCAAATTCTACCTGAAGAAACTTCCAGGTCACATTTGCTTATATTGCCATAGGAGTCACTCATGTAGAATTTAAACAGACTCAATTTTTAACCATCTGTGTGGTTAGAATTCAGGGAGCCCAGTTCAGGAAGGGAATGGGCTGAAACTGCAAAGGGACCGGCTTTCTTTTACTCCTGAGTTCTGCGCTTTGGAGAATCTCATCTCATGTGCATCAGGAAGCATTGGTGGCCCAGAGCCAAGACCATTTGGCGGCTCTGAGTCCCTGCTCAGCATGTCTGACAGGGCCAGTGGTTGTCGAGGGGCACAGGGAGCAAAGAGAGGGTGGAGCTCAGATTGCTCATGCTGGGCAGTTGGCAGAGACACTCTCAAGACTGGGACAATGCTCCTTGATTGAACCAGACGGCAGCGAGATAGGGGCCAGTCTGACTGCTGGCAGGTCTGGTGTAGCCCTCACTGTTTTAGTTTGTTGACACTGACTGTCCAAAAATCATCAGGCCAGTGTCTAGCAAAAATCCATAAATCAAAGGTAAATTTTCCCTGAGGTTTGGATAATCTGCCTAGGGGAAATGAGCACACAAAACTGAGAAAGGGGGATAAAAATATCACCAGGAAGGACAGGGTCTACCCCTTCTGTCTGGTGTTGGACACTTAGCTTCTCTCACTTGCGTAAAGAAATCAAAGATTTTTCTGCTCTGCTGCAGACAGGGAATCTGGATTTTATGCTTAAGAATCTTAAGGCTGAGCTCACATACTGAGAGATTAATCTCTTGATTTGCAGTACTCTCCAGGAGATTTTGCTCTTTCTCAGCATGGTTGCGCTTTCTCAGTGGAGCTCTGAGTTTCAGTAGATGGAATCTAGGATAGAGAAACAGGACTCTGTACCTGAGAACCAGCAGATGAGTTTTTTGGATCCAAAAAGCAGGCAACATTCTCACAAGCCAGGACCACCTCTCAGAGAGAACTGCTCTCCCCCTCACAGAAGTTACTTTCCAAAGTGTAAATTAGAAGTTATTGCACAGTGCTTAGAGATCTGGGTCAAATGATTAAAGTACACACGGAGTAGTCCTCAGTGGCTAGACCCACAACATACTCTTGTTTATCACCCAAGCCAAAAACACAAATATCTTAACAATGTCTGAGTGCCTCCAGTATGCTGTGAGCAGCCGGGAAATCAGAACACAAAGATAGGATCTCCCCAGGAAGCCATATGTGGAAACAGGGCCTGACTGTACCTTTTAGCTCTGCCCAGTTGTCAGGTAGAAGGTAACCAGCAAGAATCTCCCTCAACAGCTCAATCAATGATCATCACTCACAATTTATATGAAGCCAACTGGTCAACCCCACCCAGGTGGGAAAATTTAGGAAGTGGTGGAGAGGGTCCTGGGAACCTGATTCTGGTCAAAATTGCTATTAGACCTCTGTTGTGGTTCACTTGAAAAAGAGATTCCAGGCTAAGCTACCTTTCAATGTCCTTTGGGCTAGGAGTAATTTTGAAGTATGAGATGGAAACATAAGCATGTCTACTGGATAGACCAAAGAAGAACATGGAACAAGTCTGGGGAGAGCTATGGACGTTGTGATGGACATGGTGACCTCAGTTTCCACTCGCCCACACAGAAGGAGAGTCTTTTCCTTTCCCTTAGGACCCCAATTTTAAACATGGATTTCTGGTGTACTTTCTCTTGTCACAGAATATAATTTGAACATCTCCACTCACAGGGACCCTAAGCCAACCGTCCTATGCCTTCCTCTCCTTGCTGTCTTCTATCAATGAAAGTCTTGTTCATAACTAGCCTGACCCACCTTGTTGTGTTCATGGTATACATACAGTCTCACTACACTACCACTCTCATGGTATACATACACATCACTAAGTCAAGGCTGAAGACCCACTCTTCTCGGAACTTCCTGGGTTGACGGAATCCTGCAGGGGTATAAAATACAGAAACCCCTCAGCCTTGTTCCAGAAGTCTGGCATTTATACTTCATTGACTCTGAGTTCCTGTCTTTTATGTTGATACCTGATTTGACATGCTTCCTGGGTCTGTGGCTCTGGAGACAGATAGCTCAATTAGGATCTGACTTCCAGTGGAGGACAGGGTCACATCATGACTGCGTCACTCCCTCTGTGGTTCCTTCTTGGATCAGAGATACCTGAAAACAGGGAAGGCTTATGACACTTTAACTGAGACATAACTGTTCTCTGTGGGATTCCAGACCTAGCCTGGACACCCGTGACTCAGAACTCCTTTCCATGTTATGGATTCCCTGGACTCAGGCAATTCCATCACCTTTATTTGCTGTGCTTACCTTGTCCCACTTGAGGCCATCTGGACACAGTGGTCCATGTCCCCAGACAGGCTACTAACTAACATCCTCCACACTATTAATGGCTATTCTACCCTTACGCAGAGGAGTGGCGATGTACTAGGGTGAGAGTACAGAAGATCCTACGGTAGATCAGCCCATCCTCTGCTTCCCTGAGCCATTCTCTCCCAGCCCCCAAGTTTTTCTCCAGTCAAAAAAACCAGAGTCTTGGGTAAGTGAGGACAGAGTTTGTCTGCATAGCTAATCCAGCCCTCATCATGTTCTGGCTGATATTAACTGTCCCCAGACCATTAGGCTGGTGTCTGGCAGGAAACCACTGATGAACAAAGGTATAATGTTCCCTGAGATTTACGTTATGTTTCTTGGTTTCTTGTTTACAATTCTAGAGAAGATGCACAAGAAGGATAACAAACGACAGGCAAAGATTGGTAACAGGATAAACCTTCCTTAGGATGTGATTGCTGTGAGAATACATCTCCTTGGGGTCCTAGCCTGCACCCAAGGAATTGAAGAAGTACTCACTGCAGCGTTTGGTACCTTCACTGAAGGAGGCTATCATAAATGTGGCTTTCTTTGTCTGACTACACTTCCAGGACTTATTACCTTTTACAGATTGGCATCCAGGAGTTGCCAGCTGCAAGCCCCCAAGAAATGATCTCTACCTTCACCAGTCCTCTTGCAGGAAAGAACAGTGAACCCTGAAAGTGACCACTGTCAGCCTCAGTTTGAGAATGAGCATATTCACCATGTAAGTTGTTTTATTTAAGGATGAGGTTGTCCAGAGAGGAAGAGGATCATGAGTGCTGTGTTGAACAAATAAGCTAGCGTATTGCAGAAAGTGAACTTGTATAGTTCTTGGAATGTGGGCGAGTGGGCTCCACTGAGGAGGAAAAATAAACGAAAAGGTAGGAGGAGGACATCCCCTCCATGGTCCTTCGGCAAACTTTTCAAAGTCCTAAACAGATGAATCTGCATTTAGGCTTCCCCTTCTATCCAGAGTTGGGCAATCAGAAAGTCTCTCATCTCCATTTGCAACTGTTACCATGGCTTCAGGTGTGTCTAACTTTCCTTTTCAGCTGAGCTGTAGGAGATGAAGATGAATATTCATCTCAGTGACCATCCAGAGAACAACATCTGCAAAATAGTTGAAGTCCAGGAGGAATGCGTATAAACTCTTCTGGTATCTTCTCAGTGTCTCTCAGTGTGTGTGTGTGTGTGTGTGTGTGTGTATACAGGTGTGGAAAGGCAGGACGCACTTTGGACTGGCTTTGGGCCTCCACCCCACCTCCTCCCACCTACAAAGATTTCCCTGTTGTCACTCCTTAACAGCATGTGGGAAGTCACCAGCTTCCAGTCGCTGGAGTTGGAGATGGGAAGATCAAAGAGAGAAGGTGACAAGAAGGCAGCAGACAAATGAAGAATGTTATGATACCCCCAGTTGATGATGCGGGGCCTTTCCCAGCCTGCTGTCCTCATCCTGCCTGCAGGGCTTGAGTCTGGACCTCCCACAGTGGCTTGATTTAGAGATCCTGCGGAGGAGTCCCCACTGATCCCTTGAGACCCATGGGGCTATTTACAGCTCTCCGGTTGTCTCTTCCAAGGCCAGGACTTGGGCATCAAAGCAATCAGGGAGTCCTGGGGCCTGCTTATTCTCTGTTCCCTTTGGAGGTTATATGTCAGTTCCTCCTCCAAAAACCTCTTCCCCAAACCAGTAGCACAGAAACCCAAGGGCAGTTAGACTCCAAGACCATTCTGATCTCTACCAACCCCAGCCAGGTAACGCATTCCCTTGGTGACTCAAAGTCACAGAGTGAACTGTTGGCAGACCTCATACCTGTCCAGCCTTCCTAACTCATGATCCTGGGCTTTTCCATCTCAGCCTTCTATTTTATGTTTATTAATAAACAAACAGAAAAATTCCCATACCCAGTACTAATTTCAAGCAACCTATACCAGCCCTGGGAAAAACCTACCTCACTCAATGTATGCTAACCAAGGACCTTGAATGTTGCTCTCCAGACCTGGCATTGGAGTATTCTTCCTCACTCAGGTGAATTTTCTCCTCTCCTTATGTTTCCCTGTATTTGAGAGCCACTTGGTCCTTGCCTCTGCAACACTTAGGGAGCAAGCTTGTGATGAATTCCTAGGAAATGGACAGACCTTGGGACAAGTCAGAAAGGGCAAAGCTGGGCTCCTGCTGGCTGTGTAAGGACCTTTCAGACTTTCTGAGCTTCCTTTTCCTTATCTGTAAATTGATATGAAAACCTTGCCCAGAGGTGCTTTTTGAAAAACTGCAGAACAAAGCCCTATAGGTAAAAGAGAGTTATGACAGCAAGCTACATTTATCTTTCACCTTTTTCTTAAAAGGTTGGTTTTACCCTAATGATGAGATTTCTGTCAGGAACCAGGAAATGACACCATGAGTGTTTCTAAGTCAGGATAGGGTCAGTTCAGCTACAAGTGCTGTTACTCCACCCATATTAGACGATATGGCCTTGACACTGGGATTATCAAGGAGAATCTTCTGTTGTTTTCAGAAGAATAAAAGTGGAGAGTTGGAAAGGCTTTAGAGGACCCTGGAGTATCTTTTGCAAGCGCTCTGCTGGCTGCCCCACCAAAAACTTGTTCACTCATTTTCTGGCTTCAGTTCTAGATGCCAGAGACAAGCCCACTCTGTTATTTTAGAGCAGGAAATTATTGACCTGTAACACAAGTGCATAATAAATAGCTTTGTGTCAGAAAATGCAAGCTTCTCTCATAGGAGCCCTGAATCTGGAAAACACTAAAGTATTTGCAAGTTGCTGCCCAGAATATATTTGGCATTTTGTTGCTCCCTCCACTTCTGCAGCCCCAGACACAGTCCAGGTAGGATAATCTACAACAGCAGGAGCCAGCAGGAGCCCCTCATTCACAAACAGCCTGTGCAAGGAGGCCCACTGTGGTTTCTCTTCTATTGCCCATTCATTGTTGTTGGATGAGGCACTGAAGTCAGCATATTTGAAAACCCATGGCGCACAAACGGAAGGGGCAGCTTTCCAAAAAACAGATGGCAGTGGTTCTGCACACACTCCAGTCCAACCAGTAGAGCCCCTACCATCATTTCCCAGGGTAGGGAAGTACTCCCAAGGCTTCTGAAAGTCCCTGGCCCAGCTCCCCAGCTCCCCAGTCTCTGGAGTTGGATAGCTATGGGCAGGGTGAGGGGGAGACTGGTGCATGACAGCACTGAGTTGGAATAGGAAATGGACCTCCCTGCAGAGCTGAGCTCAACCCTAGTGATGAGCCACTCCTGCCAAGCCCAAGCGAGTCTTGGAGAGACATTCTCTAAAATCTGGCCTTTGACGTAAAGCACCAGGACAGAGAAAGAAGTGGAGCTTGGCTTCTCAGCTGGACTTCTGCATTCAGGCACCACCTGAAGGCTCCAAAAATACCCAGGAGTCATGGTGACAATCACACTCTCCTCTAAGAAATCAGTGAAAACAATCGTGCAGCAGTGGGACATTTTTTTTCCTAGCCAAACCTTTGGCTTTGTCCCTTGTTTGATCCCTGGAGAAGATGGAGAGTAGCTGCTCCCCACTGCCACTGTCACTGTAACTAGCCTCTAGGTCAGACTTAGGCAGTTAATCTGGATGTGGTGCGGGAAGAAGCAGAGGACCGTGTTCTCTCTAAAGAAGACTTCCTAATACTGAAGCTCTCTCGTGAAAATTGCATGCTTTTCCAGGGAGGCTCTCTGTCTCCTAGGTACAATGGAAATCTTTCTGAGGTTTCTGACAGGTATGGAGCAGTATTTTTCTAGGGGAGGGAAAGGCAGAGAGCCCTGGACTCTCTCATGTGGGGAAGTGTGAATTTTAAAGGAGGCTCTTTGGAGGAAGAATTGAAAGAATAGGGTCAGAGATTTTCAAAATGAAGCATGAAAACTGGAATCAGAAGAGCAGGATTCCAGCCCTGGCTCCACCTCTTACCTAGCAGGATTTCTGTTGTGCTTCCATTTCATCATCTATGGAGTGAGACTGTCTGCCCATCTCACTTGCCTGCCTCCCAAGGAGCTGTAACTTGATGATGAGGTGAAAGAGTACTGCACAGTATAAGACTCACCAACGTCCATGCTTGCAATAGGCTCCTTCCGTCTCTACCAACCCACCTTCTGCCTTTCTGCTGTTTTTGCACTTGGCTGCTGCTAAGTGACACAACTATGGGGAGACTGCAAATAGTACTTTACCTCAAGTGTCCCTGTAACCTTCTAGTGTCAGTATCCCCTTAGGCATGACCTCATGCCACCCCTGCCCCCCAAAAAAACCACCGAGGGGAGCACCCAATGTTAAATTGGGGGCAGCAGGCCCAGAGCATGCTGTTGCTGTGCTGAACAGGAGGGATGGCAGAAGGGAGCCCCAGGGGGCATAAATACCTTGGCCCAGAGCCCTGCCTCTCCAAAGGGCTTGATCTATATCTCTCCATGGCAATGGCTGGAGAACAGAGCAAGGCTGCCAGGACGTGATGCTGGGACCATGAGAATTTGCCAAACTTAACTCTGGGACCATTCCCTTTTGCCATCTTTGGGAAAGGAGAAGGGAAGTATTCTCAGGCCCACCCTAAGCCTAGCCCTTAGGCTGAGCAGAGAGATGATGGGGATGGAGACTGTCCTCTGAGGTTTTTCTTCTAGAGTCAAATGTGTGAAGCAGGTTGAATCTATAGAGCCTGCCTGGGCAGGCCCGTGTTCACACACACACACACACACACACACACACACGTGCATATACGCAGGCTTTGTTTTGTTATATCTACTCTAATGTTATTTCCTGCCCCTAAAATACTCACTGTGATCTGAACAAGTCCAAGGGATTATCTCCTATCTTTGATACTTTTGCTTTGACCTCTCCTAATCACACACACACACACACACACACACACACACACACTATGAGAGAATGTTTTTTTGTTCAAAGTAGAACAAAAAAAGAATACAGTTTGATGAGTTTATCATAGGAATGCAATATTTTAATTATTTAACCCACTTGAAATTTACTTTTTTATTCATTAGGCAGTAAAAAATAGATTTAAAAAAAGGAAAAATAACAAATTTGTCACAGACTGTCATTTTACTGTGGTCTTAAAAAAAAAGAAAACACTACAGAAATATATATAGTGTTAGTTTCCTTACAGGGTTAGCAGCCCTCATGGAGAAAGTTCAGTACTATATCATGAGTAAAATTTTGCTGTCTATTAGGGTGGCTGTGTGCATCATTTTTCACATAGAGGATAAAATCAAGGAAAGAAGAAAGCTGGAAAATATCTGACTATGTTAAGAGTTTATTCAAGTGGCTAGTGGAAAGCAGGAAACCTAGAGGCCCTTAGACCATCTAAGGTCCCGCTGAAGACCTCAACCAACCTCCTAGAAAATTGTTAAGATGTCCCTCTAAGGTTGGGGACCCAGAAGCAGATGTGGTACTGGGTCTGGTCATCCTCAGTCTGACCTCCTGGAAGCTGAGTTCCAGAAAGACTGCAATTAAGCCTTTAACAGAGCCCTGAGCCCAGAAGCCAGAAGCTGAGCCAAGACTGCAGTCCTCCATCACCTACCTGGGCCACAGGGCGCCCACTGACGAGTGTGTGCCACTGCCAGTATGTGGTTTCGGAGGTGACAATCGTACCATGCTGCTGCCGTTATATAAATGTTTCAGTAGTTCTCTTTCACTTACACGTGGATGTCAGAGTGTTTGATAGCACAAATTGCTATCCAGGAGGGATACTATGATTTCCACGTGCTTTGCAACTCATATTTACCTGGTTCAGCCAAACACCTCAGAGAGGCGCCCAAGTGTCCATGATCTCGCCTCTGCTCCCTTTTCTGAATTTCCTTTTCCTCCTGCACTCTGCTCTGTAGAGGTAAAAGCCATTTGCAGTTTCTTTAACACAGCCCTGCTTTCCCTCACTTTGTTGGCTTGTCATATACAAGTCCCTATACCTGGAGCTCACAACCTGAGTTAGCTGTTCTTACTCTCTGCCCTTGGTAGTGGCAGTTGTCTGGCCTCGAGTGTTATCACACACTATTGGCCACCTCCCCTACTAGAATGGTGCTCCACAAAGGGCAGGGCACACATCTGTCTAGCTGTTCAGTTCCAGTTCTACAGAATGTCCAGAGCATGGCAGATACTCAGTACAGTCTGTTGTACTTTATTGTGTTCAACTTCTAGCTCTATCTTCCAAACCCCACACACAGTAGAGTTAGATACTAAGTGCCAGTAGGAAACTTTTTTTTCAAGGTTAACCTGGATGACACATTGTGTCCAAAACAATCTACTACTATTCAGGTAAGCCAGGTCATTTGGTTATGCATTTTAAACAAAATTGATTGAAGACTTGAAGAGTTAAGATTAGTTAGGATGTGCTACAATAACAAATAGCTCCCAAACTCTCCAAAGTTGAAAGCAACCATAGCTAATTTGTCATTCAGGTTATACATACAGCATGATTGGGTGGATAGACTCTAGTACTCCACACTATCTGGGACACATCTCACCATTTTCTAGCTTTGTCATCTGTAGCACATAGTTTTCTTGAGTGCAAGGGAAGAGCTAGCTAAAGGTGTCACAACAGCTTTTCTGTATTTCAACATAGATGTGACATATTTCTTTTCTCCAGATCATTGATCAGACTATGCCTATGGCATCACTTAATGATGAGGGGAGATGTGGAGAGCTAAAAACAAATGTTTGGTAGGTATTACTCTCATCTATGAATGAGAGTAATACCTCCGTCTTTTCCCTCAGGGAGTTTACAGCCAATTGGGTGAGAATCACGTACATAAAAAATTCTCATAAAGCAGAATGTTCTACTGGACTTCTTTAACACTGTGATCTCCCCAGGAATGATCCTTCCTTACTGAGCCAAGTTTCAGGGCCAAACTGACAAGAGTTCATGCAGCTAATTCAGCCTCTTCCATACTATAGCCAGATGTGTACAACGATCCTTACAGTCTATTATTTTATACTATATATTAAATTTTATTTTATTAGTACATGTATTCAGTACATGATGATTATATTTGTCATGGAGAATTTACACGTGTACATAAATGTCTTAATTCGTTTCCATTCCCTTGCCCTCCCATCTTCCCTACTCCCTCCGACTCACTCCAGGACTGAAGTGTTACAGTACTTCATGAAGGGCAGACTGTCAGTCTTTGGGTTCAAGATCCTGAATTGATTTCTCATCTTCTCTCTCCACTTTCTCTAAGCAAGCTACAGCCCTTTTCTCAGCTTTGTATATTTTTCTGCTCAAGGCAGCTGGCCACCTAGTATGAAACCACGGCATCATCATCTCTCGGAAGGCTAAAGATTAAACCAAATCTCTGTATAATATTTCAGAATGAGACTCTGGAATATCATGACAAAAAGTCAAAAGTTCCACAAAACATAGATAATACTTGTTTCTAAGTTAATTTTATTATTTGCATTGAGCCTTACAGCAAAATGGCAAAGCACCATAGCTCATATATTCTTTCTTCTTTCATTCTGCATATAGTAGCATGTTCTTAGGCTCTGCCAATTGCCTGGTGACCTTTGGTTACTGCAAATCACTCAGGGCCTCCATCAATGTTGACCTTCAGATAGTCTCTGATTTCACACTCTGTCTAATCCTTCTTTGCTCCCAGTAGAAGCTACCTATGCTGAGTCCTCTTTCTCCTCAGATGACCTGTGCGCAAACAGAATGAGCAGAACTGGCCTGGCCAACTGGTTGAGCACTATGAGGTGAAAGATTATTTGTGGGGTTCCAGGACCCAGAGCTGCTCTGGGTAAGGAAAGGAAGATCTGGCCAAGTGAAACAGCCAGCTGGCTCTCTCTGCTGTGTCTTGCCATTAGCCCTCCATCATGTAGTGGTCTGGTGGATGAATGAGCTCAAAAGTCATGGGGTGAAGAGAATAATGACCACAAAGGGGCCACCTTATGTTTCTCTCATATTTTACCAGCAGACACAAAGAGGGCTATGCTATAGAGAACCATATATATTTTTTATTTTCCATTGTCTCCTTCCTCTTTAAACTTTCCTCCTTTCCTGTATACACAATTTGCTTCTTGCCAATGGGTGATGACATTTTTAGAAATAGCCACTCATAAAGGACCAGGGGTGATACAAAGAAATGAATGCTAGTAACTAAACCTCAGGAATCTCAGGCATTTGAGATTATGTCAGAAAGAAATATATTTCATGAATGGAGACCTCCCAACAAGTCTGAAAGCATATACCACACAGCTAGCCTTAACCTGTCAGGTAGCACACCTGAAGTCTCCACTGATCCAAAGCCATGAAACTATCATGGTGCTATAGTTCACAGGGAACAAACAGTCCCTGATGAGCTTGTGATTTATTCAAGGAAACAAGCTTGAGTTCATTACTGGAGATTGTCAAAGAACAGGTATAGGATTAAGGGTTTAAAGTCCACTCCCTGAAAGAATAGTTAGGTGGAATGAAAATGATACATATAGCACTTAGAGAGCTGCTCAAGTTTCTGGCCCAAATCTATCCTGGAAAATATTCACGTTACATGAGACCTTAGAAGTTACTCAAAATCAAATGCCCAATCAACATGGAAATTGAATTAGGAATCCTTTTCCTAATACATATGAAAATTGAGCTCTCAGCCTTTCTTGATCACAATCAGAAATGGGTGTTTATTGCTTTTTTACTCCACTTATTCTATTGGAGCATGCTTCCAGTTGATGAACTAAGCTGTTCCTGGTATAGATACCTATTCCTACGCTTTAATTCTTCACCCAGGCAAACACTGATGTCCTCATAATCATTTTTCTGAAAGATACTGTAGGAGATGGCAGATTGTCAGGGGAAGGCCTGGTGTGATGGCTCTCTAGTCAATTCTTCCTCCCTGTCACCATCCCACTCTGTATTTGTCTCTGGTTATACTCTTAGCGTCATCCGCAGACACTGAACTAAACCCCTTGGCTCCACTGTTGTTCACTTTTCGCTCATCTGTCCCATCCTTAAAGAATGTAGCAATGTGTGCTACAGCAAAGAGATCTCACCTCACAAAGAGCTTGCATGCTGGCTTTCTCCTTCTCCTGTGGCAATGCAGCATCTGTCATGTGGGCACACCAGCTCTCTACTCCACACGCTCACTCAGGGTCTTGGATTCCTTCCTCTCTGCAGCTTTTCATGGAGAAAGTGAATTGGCATCCACTTAGAATTTCAGAATGCAGGGGAGGAGAGGACAGTGGTTTCAATCGGGTGGATCACGTAAAAATCACACACAACAACCCCATATGCATTCCACCAGTGAGAATCTAGTTGCTAGACCCTGCTTCACTGCCTGGAAAGCTGACAAATGTAGTTCCCATTAGAGTGGATGCTGCCCAAGAAAAAGAGCAGAGAGGCCAGGGATTTAGCTCAGTGGTGTAAGAGCCTGCCCAGCAAGCACGAGGTCATGAGTTCAATCCCCCCCAAAAAAAGAACAAAGAGACACCAGAGCTGCAGAAAGACAATTATTAACCTGCCATGCCACATTATCAATCCCTTTTCCTTCTCTTTCTTTCCTATTTCTCTCTACATAGAGATTGATAAACAGATAATAGACAGACAGACAGACAGACAGAGTGTATATAGATAGAGGGTATATAATAGTGCCTTGGTTCACCAACTTAATTATTTCCACAATTCTGATCCCAAACGGAACTGGTCACAAACTGAATCAAATTTAATGATTAGGCTCAATGAATCAAATTTAATGATTAGGCTCAATGTTGAACTTCTGGGGAAATTTGGTTCAGTTCAAGATCAATTTGGTTTGCAGCCAGAGTTGTGGAAAGAATTAAGTTCGTGAACCAACATAGAACTATATATATAAAGAAAGTGCATACATAGAGTGTATATATATGTATCTACACACATGTAGATATATGTCAATTGATATCATATATATGCTTTTCCATATACATATTCACACATGTATACACACATACAAGGTGTGATAAAAATGCATAGCTAATATTTAAATTTTAAAAATTTATTACAGTAAAAGATATATCACTATTTATCCCCCTCAAAATACATACCCTTCTCTTCAAAAACACTCATCCCCCCATGCTTGACATGTTATGAAGCAGTTCTGGAAGTCCTCTTTTATGAGTGTCTTCATGAAGTGTGATCAAAATTTCATTAAAGTCTGTTGCCAGGTGCTATTTAACAGAAAATAGGCTTATAAAAACTGTACAGTGTGTCCTCATCTACCTTATTCACTGGATCTGCCACCATGTGATTCAATTCTTCCTCAAAGTCAAAAACACCACAAGGCCAGGTATGTAATCTCAGCCCTTGGGAGGCTGAGGCAGAAGGATTGCTGTGAGTTCAAGGTCACTCTGGGCTACAAAGTGAGTTCAAGGCTAGCTTGAACTGTAGAGTGAGATCCTATGTAAAAAAAGAAAAGAAAAGAAGAGAAAAGAAAAGAAAAACCAACAACAGCAACAGCAAAAAGCCATGACAGGTAAACATTTTGAATCAATACGGGATATTGAGACAGTCACAACAGAACAGCTGAAGATTCTTACAAAAACTTCCAGAACTGCTTCAGAAAGTAGCAAGCATGATGAGATGTGTTTGAAGCACAGTCAAATATTTTGAGAAAGATTAACAGTAATATGTCTTTTACTACGATAAAAATTTAAACCGCATACATGCACTGTAGTTTTCAATCATACCTAGTATACAATCATACCTAGTATACCTGATATCATATATATGCTCTTCTTCCCCCCACACACACATGGGCTGAACTGAATTTCCGGGGTGTCTGAAGCCTGGGTGGTGAGCCTGGCACCCATGCAGAGCCTCCATGGATTCACTCTTCCGCTGTATCTAGCCCTGTGGTTTTGTCTTTAGCAGCCCTCCTTCCCTGAAATCCCAGGTATAAAGAAAGAGGCCTCTTGCCAACCCAAAGCTGTGGGCTGAGCTCTTCGGTAAGCGGGGAGGGAAAGGACCCCAGGAAAGAACCCCAGCTCTCTGTCTACACCACCATTTCCTTCTTTACCATGGGGCTTCGCCCCTTGAGATTCATCTCAGCAGCAACCAGTTTCAACCATCCAACAGAATCTGCTTGTGGTCTGATGAGCCTAATCTTGTAGGTCAGATAAGCAGTTCCTAACTGAAGTATCATTTAAAAAAATAGACAATGGATTGCCAAAAACAGGGATTACAGAATCCAACTTGGAAATTCAGGCAGTAGGAAATAAGTTAGTTGTGTTCCAGCTATTATGCATGCAACAAATGTCTGAAATATCTTTTTAAATTGTTTTGGAGGGTGGTGGGGAAGGGAGTACAGAGATGACTTCTTTTTAAATTCTCCAAAATGTTACCTGCATAAAGAATGAACAAATGTCAGGGCCAGGCACGTCTTGGATTGAACTTCAAGTGAACTGATGGCAGGCCTTACTGTTCTGAAAATATAAAAATTGAAAGCTGCCAGGGCTCAGAGCAGACCATGCATTTGCATCCTATTTAAATAATGTGCAAGAATCTTTGGTTGAAGGAGGAGTTTTTAGCCTTGTCAGGGAACTTTGGAAATGCTTAGAGGGGAACTGCCAAGGATGCCCATGGGCTGTGGCACTTGACAGTTTGACAGTAACCCAGACACCCTTGGGGACACTCTCCCCAGCCCCCTGGAGAAGGACTTTCTATATTCCCGCATCAAACCAGGTATACCCGTGGAAGGCTGCTCTACATGCAGCTGGGCTCGAGACTGGGGTTTTCTGGTACTTGAATTATGAGACAGATTCTCCTCTTGCCATCTGCCCAGGTTCTGTCAAACATGCTCTGCCACAGCATGTACCCTACCTGCTCTAATATTCCAGGCCGCCTGCCATGTCTGGAGAGTGAGGTCCTGAGGGAAACCTGCAAAGTCTGTGTTTGGAGAACCATGCACCAAGGCCATCGTGTCACACATGCTCACCCAACATCTGGTGAGAAGATGCTCTCACAGTGGCCTGAGAGACAAAATGCTCTCCAGAAGGAAATTCTATATATCAGGAATAGAAAGCAAATAAAATTCATCTTTTCTAACCCCAAGGGGTGACCTGGTAGGGAACAGTGTCATTTGAATACCCAGGTAGGGGAAAAGGACAGGAGCCATTATTGTCATTTCTGATGTATATTTGAAATTGCAGGCAGTGATGTTTCCTTTTTCTATTTCTTTTCTTTTCTTTTCTTTTTTCTTTTCTTTCTTTCTCTTTCTTCTTTCTTTCTTTCTTTCTTTCTTTCTTTCTTTCTTTCTTTCTTTCCCTTCCTTCCTCCCTCCCTTCTTTCCTTCCTTCCTTCCTTCCTTCTTTCCTTCCTTCCTTTCTTTCTTTCCTTCTTTCTTTTCTTTCTTTCTCTTTTTGGAGGTACTGAGATTGAATCCAAAGCCTTTGCATTATGCTCCATCTCTAATCATTTTTGTTTTGTGACAAGGTCTTGCTAAACCACCAAGTTGCCCAGTCTGGGTTTAAACTTGTGATCCTCTCACCTCCTCCTCCCAGAGTGTTGGGATTATAAGAAACACCCAATATGCTGTTTATACCCCATCTCTGTGTAATATCCACCTTCTCAAATGATTAAAAATACTTCATACGCATAACATCCCACACCTCAGGACTAAATAAAAGAGGTTCCTGTTAGGTGTTAGATGTGCCCCAAATAAGACAAACACCTCTCATTCCTAGAGATGGATGGCTTCAAACAGACCTATATCCCGGATTGAAGATGGCTATAAATTATGTGATAGTCTTGCTATTGTGTATGGCCTGTGACCATCCTTGGCCCATAGAGTATGGTAGAAGGTGAGCTACTTTAGGGTCTGGCAGTCTCTGCCTTGGTCTCTGGTACCTGAGCTGCCAGGTAAAATGTCCAATTGCAATGCAACAGAGACCACATGGAGATAGATGCCTTAGGAACAATGGGGAAAGAGAGGGCAAGTGAGCCTAGCATTCCAGCAGTCCCTGCCAAGGACCATGTACATGAACAAAGTTATAAGATACCTCAGGCCATCCCAGGGGCCAGCTTGGTACCAGCAAGTGACCCCAGCTGGATGCAGAACAAATACCCCACAAATCCTGTTCAAATTTTTGGCCTACAAAAAGAGTTATAAATACTATTACATTAAATCCATTTAGTTTTGGGGTAGCTCTTAACACAACAGATAACTATTTTTCTAGTTATCCCCCACAGGTATGATTATAAGATCAAGGTGGCAAAAAAGTGATCACTTTTGAGTCTTCTACCACCATAGCAGTAATGGTTTTCTCTTCTCAGAGCATATTCAGTAAATTTGAAAGAGTCAGAGAAATTGTTCCAGAAAGTCAGAGATATTGGATCTTCAAGGTACACTCAGTTCAGATGCTCAAGCAGGATTCACAGACAACCTCGAAACCCAGAGCCCCCTGCCCTACTGTGAAGACAGGCAGTGCCCACCTCTGTCCACTGTGACTCCTGAGTATCTTCCATTTTCTAAGGCACAGTCAGCGAGGACCGCCTCCCTTGCTGCTGGGGAGGAGCCATGGAGGCCCCCTCACTGCCTTCAGTATTAGAATAAACCGGCCCAGGCCCAGTGGAAGGCTGAGCAGAGTGAAATTATAGCAGTTCATTTACTAAAGTGCTGGGAGACCTGGGGATGAACCTTGAGTAGAAGGGAAAGCCACAACTGCAGTCCCCCCTCACTGCAATTCATCATGGGTGTGGGGCTGTCAACAAGCAGGGTTCTTTCCCTGCCACACACAAAAGAAATCTCATTGCCTCAGGCTTGCAGTAGGGGTACCACTGAATTCCTTTAGAGGTTCTCCCTGAGCACGGGGAGCCCCAGGAAACAACCAGCTCCTTCCCTGCAGACTGCTGGCAGCAGGTTGGAGGGCAGAGAGCAGTCTGTAATGGGACTTCAGTGAGCATCCCAGCCCATATCCCAGCCCGTATTCCCTCTCTTTAATTAAAAACAGGGACAATCTGAGGTGGAAGGGAGATCCCGTTTTTTTCTTGTTATTTTCTAATGGAGATGTACCTTAGAAGTAGCCACAGAAATAAGAGCAGTATTGCTGCTTCCTGGCTAACTAAGGCCAGTAGGCTGTTTAGAGCCTGGACAAAGTGCTGGCTGCTACCCTGGACGCCACTGTACCAGCTCATCACCTCCTGCTCAGCTGGAAGAGAGCCTTTGTGACCCCACTGAGCGTAGGATAGCCGCACAAGAGCAGGGAGATAAACTTCACACTGCCCCGAGCATTCTTCCTCCAGCCAGCTTCCTGCTGTCTCTCTGAGCACTTTCTGTTCCTTCGGAGACCCAGCTATGCAGAGTGGGCACTGCAGGACCTCACACCTTTCTTCTCAGCTTTTGAGCTCTAACCTGGTGGGAAAGCAGTAACTAGAGCCACTATTGGTACACAAAGAGGAGCCCTGCAGAGCTGGCTCTGGGTTAGGTCCAATCTCATACTTCTAGAAAGATCTATTGAAAGAGCAATTGCATGTCTTTTTTCAGGAACTCCTACCTGAAACACACACTGTAAGGTGCTGGGGAATTTCCAGTGAGCACGCTGCTTTCCCTTGCAATACTTCCAGAAGTAGCTGAAGTTGGCAGTCGTCTTGTTTTCTTGTATCCCCCTGCCTTCTCTGGTCATAAACAGAGTGATTTTTGTGTTCAGGAAGCTTCTGATAGATCAACCTTTTTGGTGCTATTGAATGTTTCATCTACCGTAGCGCGCGCACACACACACACGCACACACACACACACACACACGCACGCACACGCACACACGGACACACACACACACACACACACACACACACACACAGAGCACACAGAGTTGCCTGGGGTGGAGGCATAGCCCCCTCTAGTGGTCAGTGTCTTCAGTCTCCGTATTTTGCAGCACAGGGTTCGGTAGAGAAGTAAGCATCTGCTTTTGAGGTTTAACTCAGACCCTGGAATCTAAAAAAGAAAAAGAAAAATTCTTTTCCTTTGTTTTGTTTTTCAAAACAAAAGTCCTTTCTCTGTCCACAAAGGATGCCTTGGGGGTGATTCAGGCTAATGTACCCCTTCTTCCAGCTCCCCTAGTGAAACGTCAGAAGGAAGGGTAGAGGCCTGGCTAATTATTGCCTTCTCTGTGCCTCCATTTCTCTATTTTTCATTTGGAAAGAATAACTTTTCTGCAATTACCTTTCCTTCTAATTCCTTATTTGTATATTTTTAGTGATTCCTTTTGCCTCTTTCTGCACTGGTGACAGAGTGTTCTATAGAACACGAAGCTCTCTTTCTTCTTAAAAATCTTCTGTGATACTGACCAGGTCAGGACATAGCTGCTATTCGCTCTTCAGAAAGAGGGAATTTTGGGGGAAGAAATTCTTAAGAGGACTTCAAGGAAGTTTTCTGGGTGTTGTATGGCAAAATTACCCCTTCTTCTCTCTTACCCTTGCTTCTAGGTTCTAGCCAGATGAGTAAAGAATAACCAGAATTTTCAAGGATTTGTAAGCAAGTCCAGGTTCAATCTCATTGCTCTTTGGACGTTTCCCACCACGTCCCAAATGAAGCTAGGTGCTTAAGTAATGACCAGCCACCCCAGCGCTGCAGCAACCAAAACAGCCCATCTTCCTGCCTCCTCTTTCCATGCCTTCTGTTTCCTTCTGCCACACGGAATCATGAGATGACCCCAGAGGCAGAGGGGTGCCTCTCTTATCCTCCTACTTGCTCATCTGTGGTTCTCCAGCTCATCTCTGGCTCCAACAGAGTCCCCTAACTCCCCAGATCTCCCCTGCATGCTCAGACTGGCACAGAGCCATCAGGATACACACGCTGCCATGGTGCTCACTGCCCTCACTGTAACCTCCTGCCTTCCTGTCCACAGAGGCCACACGTGGAACAAATCAGAGTCTCTGGAAGATAGGAGCCCCACAAACCTATTTTTCCTATTCAGTCCTATTCAGGCAAAAAGGCACGCATTTTCTTCAAGCAACTTATGGAAAAGTTAGGTCTACAAGTTCTTACATACTGTCTCATAATCCTCTAGCCTCAAGTTGCATTACAGCATAAGAGCATCACTTTGAAACTTGGGTATTTTGTTGTCTTGAAGAACATGATTCAGATCATAATTCAGGCTCTCCCAGATCTTCTGTTATTCATTTGAAATTACATTAATTCCTTGAAACACTGTTTTTGAAAATATAAAAATTGGAGATATCCTTGTAGACTTTTTTTTTTTGGTACTGGGGATTGAAGTCACGACCTCACAATTGCCAAGCAGGTGCTTATGTTGCTGAGCTAAATGCCCAGCCCCTTCCTTGTAGACTTTTTTAATTGGAGACTTTTGCTTAAGAATATCCAGTTCCTCAGATTTCATTTCTCTTGGTGTTTTCGCTAGAATCAGTGAAGAATATAATTGTTTATTGCACAGAATGAAGAGGGATAATCCTGTGCCCCTGTTCTCTGGTATGGACATTATAGGGATAGCAAAGTGATTTCTCATAAGAATTGAGTGAGTGCAGACAAGAAAAGTCATTAAGACACAGAAATTTGGTTAGCACGTTCCTGCACAATCTACTATCCTTTGTGCCAGTACTTTGGGTCCCATTTACTCTAATCTTCAATTACTAAGAGAAAAGATGCACTTTGTGTTGGATCATGGCAAGCAGGAAGTGTGCTCAACTTGCCCAGTATTTACCGTGAACATGGGAGTTCCAATATTTCAAATTTCTAGATATCTCTTGAGTCTTCCGAACTACAAATCGTAACCTCGCCGAGTAGACTACACTGAAAAGCATTGAATTCTTCTTTTGACACTGTCATATGTCTGACTGGCCAGGGTACTGCTGAAAACAGCTACGTTGAGTCACTCACTAGGTTTATCAAATAGTTGCTTCATGATTGCAAAAGCCACATGCCTGAGTTGGGTTCCTGGACATGGTCATGTCCCTCCCACAATAGATGATCTAAGGAGAGACATTCTGAGTAAAACATCCCGTAATACACCTCTCTTGAACAGCTTCAAAATGCTGTATGGAAAGATTAAAAATGGATGGTAGCAGCTGGGTCTCCATCCCTGGAAGAAATGTGCTTGTATGCTCTGTGTCACAGAGCCTGGTAAATTCTTAACTTTAGGACTTGTGTTTTCCACAGTCAAGAAGCCAAGATTATCTGTTCTGGCCCATTAAAGAATAACTACTATACAAAATAGGTGACTAGCTTTATCAAATGTACTTTCCATAATAGTGGTTTAAGAGTTGAAAAGTAGAGACAATATGGCTTGGTGACATCATAAAAGTTACCCATGTTACTATCTTTCTTTAGCTCATATATGCACATGCACATGGAGACACACACCATGCTGGAAAGAGTCAAAGACTCTGTTGTCAAAATCAAAGGAGATGTGGTGCTGGGAAGAGCCAAGCACATCCAAGTCAGAGCAGACACCACGCCGAGGGAACTGCGGAAGCTGAGGGAGGAGTTGGTTCTGGAGAACAGAAGTGTGGCCCTCAGAAGCAGAGAACAAGCTCCAGAGCCTGCTGTTTGGGGTTTGCCCTGCTCTTTGCCTAGAGGGAGACTCACATTCTTGTGGCATGTGCCTTCTTGCATCTTTCCTGGCTCAGTCTCCTCCGCCTAACTGGGGAGGGATAGACTTCACTGGTGAGCAGATTCCTTCCAGGGGCTGGTGAGCACACAGACGCTGGGGAAGTTAGGGTCCCAAGCTCAAGGAGGTCTACCTGACCGCTTGTCTTCATTCAGGCAGATGAAGTCATTTCCAAACAACATCTATTTATGTAGCATTTTCTTGCCTAGTATAAAGATTGAATCTCTTTTGTTAGTTATTTCAGGATTTTACAATGTTTCCCCTACTTGAAAAAATCAGTGCCTCATAGTCAAATCTCATATTCTCTCTCTCTCTCTCTCTCTCTCTCTCTCTCTCTCTCTCTCTCTC
>PVJX010006705.1:0-75809 GCA_004027295.1 Dolichotis patagonum
AGGGCAAGGTGTGTGCGTGAGATTTAGGAGACCCACGTCTAGCTAAGAAATCCGATAGATGTTTAAACTCATTGGCACCATCTCTGCACTGTATGTCGATTAACCCATTTCATGATTTACTGCAGTAAAAAGAGCTTCCTGCTTTTTCTTCTGATAATAAAAGTGACAGTCACCCTTCTCCTTGTAAAAGCTGAATCAATGGACAAAGGCGAGAAGTTGAAATTGAAAAATCTGCAAATGCAATAGTTCAACATGAGTTGAGCAAACATTTCTGAAGCATGTATTCTGTCCCAGTGATTCTGGGTAAACCCTGTGAGTCATCCGGCTGTGGCTCCTGCCCTTAGTTAGCATTAAGTGAATGAGAAAAAGAATAACAAGAAACAGGCAAAAGAGGGAGCCATAATGCAAACAGAAGAGGAACTACACAGATTGAGCCACCACGGGCATCCCAGGAAGGGACTTTGAGTGACCCAAGCAGTCCGCTTTCTGTTTCTCCTCATGTCCTTTCTCTACAATGGTGAGCACGGACCACACTGATGAACCCTCCAATTACTAGGGAAGACAACTGCGAAATGAAAATATTTCCCTCACTTCAGTAGATGGCGTGATTACACAATGTTTCGTCGATATTGATACAAACCAATATCTGAAACAAAATATGTATTTGAGTAAATAGGCCTTTTATTATTCTAAATCCATTCTGGAAAATTGCAGCTTTCTCCGAAGACTTCTGTTTGCTAGAGAACAAGAACTGTTATAAGAAGATAGAAAAGCTACTTATTTTTTATGGGCCTTCTGCATAAATCTTCTATCTACAGTGGGATCGAGTGACATAAATTTTCACAGCTTGTTTCTGTTCCACCTGCTGTGGAGCCAGCACTGTCCTACAGCAATCTCCAGGACCAGGATTGAGCTATTGGTTGGTGCCATAAATAAGGAAGGATGTCACGGCTGTTTTCATTTGACTGAGCAGTAATGGAGTTAATTATACCTTCCGTCTCTTTGTTTTTGATCTGTGTTTCCAAAGTCATCTAAGCTTTCGGAGTTCTCCTCTTTTAACTCTTTCCTGGTCTGATTGGATTTCAGAGCTCGGAATTTCACGGCTACCAATTATTGCTCTCTGAAATTCCACCACCTTTAGTTTACAAGAATTCTTCCTCATAGCAGTATGGGAATTGATGACATTTTGTGTTTGATGCATCATTTTTATTTTGAGCATTTTATATACATTATGGAGAAGGAAGGATTTTAGCCCAATTTTGCACTTGAGACAAATGCAAGAGAGATAAATGAGTTCTAAAGTGGGACCTACCAACCCAAGAGGAAGTCAGGAGAGGGTTTAGAGTTTTCTTAGTAATTTTGCTGGGAGTATGAGCCATCACTGAAATACAAAAGGGCTTCCATGTTTTGCTATCTGACCATTATGTATTAATGCAAGATAAAGCTAGTAGATAAAACCGTGTACATATGTGCACACACGTCCATGTGCATGCACAAGCACTGAAGACGTCAGACTGATTTTTCATCTCTTGATATTATTTACATCTATATATGCTGAAATACTCAAATCATTGGTTACTATAGGTAATTTATCTTTAATTAATTATCTTTACTTCATTACCTATGTATATATTCTCTAAGCTCTTAAAGAAGAAAACTGAGAACAAAATATTTTTCATAGTATATCTTTATGACAACTGCAAGCTATTAGAAATAAGGAAGTTTTAAATATTTTTATTAATTGCTGGACAATTTGAACAGCTGTGACATAGGAAAGGCAAGACGTGTGTGTGTGTGTAAACACATACTATACATTAATGACTAATTATAATCTTATGGCTTAATTTGATTTAAAATGTGATTTTGCTTTTCATTAGACACAACTGTTCTTTTGTGTTGTTTCCTTGGTAACAAATAGCTTCACACAAAAGCTTTATAATCTGTTATAGTTTGAATAGGTTGGGATTTGTTTTTAAAGATTATTTAAATAATTCCCAACCTGTTTATTTTTATTCAGATTAGAAGTAAGTGAAGAATACTGGCACAAAGTGATTTTATCTTTGTCTTTTGTATCCTACACAAATGACTTTAACTATGAATCGTGCTATTGTTGTGACTGTCCATTTTTAGGGAGAGCTCATGAATCTGTTATTTTTTTTAATCACCCAAAATAGATTAAGTGCAGGAGCGTACACTAACAATGGGACTGGGAATCATGGAAAATTCTGTTATCTCTAAGCGAGAAGTGAATTCATTGCCAGGTAAGGACAGAGCCTTCATTTGCAGGCTGAGGTTTCTGGCTGGAGCTGGCGGAGCTCTCCTTGGGGCTGGTGGGAAGGATGGGTGTGAGCTGTCGGGATTTCTCCAGACTTGCAGGCCATCATTTGTCAGGTGCGGCCTGGGTGCCTTTTATCTTCAAGGGTATCTGATCGGTGAGTGTAGATTAACCTTCAATTCACTCTAACAGGTCCGAGAGCTGCCGGGGCCACATCTGCCGGGCCATGGGAGATACCTGTCCAGCAAGGAGCAGCTGATGCTGGAACAAGAAAGTGGGCACAGTGAGTGAGGCACCCACTTAATGGTTTAATTTCAATGTGATTATGGATCCTGACTCAGTCAGATTCGCTGTTCAAAAGTAAAGAAAGAAAACGAGCTTGGCCAGAGTAACTCCAGGAGCCTGGAACTGGACAAGAAACCAGCAACCACGGACACTCGGGCTCTGTGGCATCTCGAGGCTCTGTGGCATCCCCTGAGCTCCAGCCTTGCATGCTGTGTGCCCTGACTCGGACGGGAGGTGAGGTCCTTGGTGCCCCCGCTGCAGTGTTTACAGCAGGTGCCACTTCAACTTTCAGAGTCATCAGAAAAGTGAATTTTGACTCCTTTTGATACATGACATGAACTACAGAATTGGACACAGTTTTGGTATTTTGAAAAAATTTGCAAATTAGAATCTTAGCTGGTTGATTTTTTTTGAGTTGTTCTGAAGAAGTCACTGGCAAGGAAAATAGACATCCTTAGTCGGATGAGGTGGTGTGTGCCTGTCATTCCAGCATCCTGGGAAGATGAGACAGGAGGGGTCCGAGTTCCAGCCCAGCATGGGCAGCTTGGTGATTTAATGACACCTCATTTCAAATAAGAAGTATAAAGGGCTGAGCATAGAGCTCAGCGTGAAGACCCTGGGTTCAATCTCTAGTACCACACACACACACACACACACACATGCACACACACACACACACACAGAAGACGTTTTTCCAAGTGTTTGATGAGTCCTGCAGAAATCCCATACCTAAAAGTGAGTTTAACTGAATAACCTTCTCTTCTTGGGGAAGGTCAAATTTTCTTCTCTTTGAACTCTTTCAGTTTCCCAAACTGGTTTGCATACTGCATTTCCTAGAATGCTTTTAGGGTGCACAGAGCAGTTGGGCATGATTAACACGATTTGCCAGGCTCTAGCTACAAACAGGTAGGTACACGGGCTTGGGGGCGCCGAGGAGCAGTGTGTTTATGATGGGGCAAGTTAGAGACTTGAACACATCAGCCACTCCAAGAAGCTGGTCCAGCCGAGCCCTTGTAAACAGGAGCAAAAGGTCAGTTGTTTTTCGGAAAGGCGGCTTTGGCTCTGTGAAGTTCATCCTGACGACTTGCACTGAAAGGATTTTAACTCGGGATCTTGGAAGGGCAGTGAATTGGCCAGGAAACTACGACTTTCCCGATCTGTGATCAGACAATAAACTGGCTACCCTAAAGCCATGTAAAATAATGCTTTGCCCTTAGTATTAACACTAAGAAGCTGGAGTACCTGCAGTCATTTGGGTTTCCAATGTGCTCCTACCCCTCAGCTAACTTCTATTAACATTGCATTCTTTTTGGCCCCGAATCTCTTATGGTTCATTAAAATTTGCATCTGTGCTAGATGCAGATAGACATAGAGATACTGGGTTTGGAGATCAAAATGTCTTAGATTAATATAAAGTAATTTTGTATTCTATAAAATGATTTCTGCTGCGTGGAAAATGCTGAGTGGGTTTTTGTAGACAGCAGTGAAACAGTAACCAGCACGTCACACACGGGTGGTTTATTTTAGCTCATTCACTGACTGCCTTCGTGAATCCAGCTCCGACGGGTCCGTTTGCAGACAATGCCATCCGGTTCCGTAGCCCAGCAGCCTCCAGGCGCTGAGGGCTTCCCCTCCTTTCTAACCCCTTCTCTCTGGGACCCAGCAAGGGACGGGCACAGAAGAGAGCCTCGTGCTTTTTCTATTAGTTAAGTATAAATATATATGGATAGCTTTTTAAAAACTGGCTTCTGGGGTGAGAATTTGCATTTATGACGCGAAATCCTTTGGAGAACGTTAGAACGGGGTGGACTCAGCGCTTCTCCCGCTCCGTCTCCCAGCAACATTTCCCCAAGGGCGGCAGCGGTGAACACAAGGTTTACATTGGGAAGGACTGGAATTAAATGAATGCATGTCTCCAAAAAGTTACACTGCATTGTATTTAGGACAGTTAGCTTGCAGTTAGGAAGAAGTTTTGGAGCATTTCTGGGAGAAGAACTAGTCTATTAATTTAAATGAGATAATATATTGAAAATCACAATACTTGACAAGCAGTCAAAGAATTGGCTTGATATTAGTTTTGTGATATATAGAGATATACTATATAAATATATCTATATATAATCTCTATATGTCTACATATATATATATATATATATAATATCAAGAGAGACAGAAAGAGACAAAGAGAGACAGAGACAGAGACAGAGAAAGAGAGAGAGAAAAAGAGTTCATGCAGGAACTCTAGATTTTGTTTCTTTTTCTTTTTGCAGTACTGGGGATTGAATCTGGAACCTTTGCACTGAGTTACATCCCAATCCTTTTTTTAATTTTTTATTTTGAGATAGGGTGTCAGCAAATCCCTAAATTGCTCAAGTTTGGCTCACATTGTCAATCCTCCTGCCTCAGCCTCCTGGAATCCTGGGAGTACAGGTGTGCTCTGGATTTCTGACTTAGGCAGTGGCAATGGGACGGAAGAATTGGAGCCTACAGATACAGGTGGCACAGGGAAAGGAAAAGACTGGGGAAGGAGGGCTTCAAACAAAAGTCATGGCAGAAGAAGATGTATTTATTTCATTTTGAATCTACTGAGTTTTAGGAGACTTTGAGACATTTGAGTGAAATACTGGGCTGATAGTTCGTTCACAGGTTAGAAATGAAATTTGAACAGGGAGAGAATTTATAAATCACCCAGCGTTATCTAAACACAAATTCCAAGCGACCTACTTGTTTTTAGCTCTGGAACAAACTTTGCACATCTGAGGTCGTCTAAAGAGTCTATTTTTTATAGCTTCCTCCCTCCCCGAATCTACATCTATTTAATGTGTATGTTTTAAAATCCAGCTTCTTTAGAGCTCAATGCCTTGCAGTGCTTTCGGCACCGCTGTGTAGGAAATAAAAACCTAGTGGTGCTGTGTGCAGAGGCTTTGTGATGAGCTCGGACTCCAGCTCTCTCCGGCTGTGTGACCTAGCACAGCCCACAGCCTAGCACAGCCAAATTAAGGTGGTGTCACAGGATTGGGTGCCATAAGACAAAATGGTTGGTGGGCACTGTGATCCTGCTTGAGGAGTATGACACATAGCTATGCTCACGTTAGCAGGGTAAACCTGTTGGTTGTACTATCAGAACTGGTCTTTCCACTGGAATCTCATCATTGCTCACAAAAACCTGGGGGGCTGATTATTTTGTTGCTGTTGTTGCTTTGTTTAGGGTTTTGGGAATGGAACCGAGGGTCTCAGAATATGCTAGGCAAGTTCCTTACCCAGGGCCACATTCCTTGCGCTCGGTGGTTAAACCTTATTATTTCTACTTGCTGGGGAGACACATGAGGCTCAGTCATCCCTAACTGAGGTGTCTAGTCAGGATGCAGAGCTGGGTTTACAAATTCTATGCCTGGCACTGCGTCTGTGCTCTTCAGGCTGCTGGAGATGATGAACCAGCGTCCTTGTCTACTTCCCGGACAGTGTAGACGGTGCTCTCGATAACCGCTGGGCAGGTCAGATCTGACTGCTGCTGCAGTCGCTGCATTTCCAGAACCTGCAGTAAACACAGAGGACACGAATGATTCTTGGCCCTGGACTCACTGCAAGGGTAGACGTCCTTATAGATCCCTCTGCAGAGTGGGGTCTGTGCTCGGTGGAGGGAGAGCTTTACAAAAGGAAAATGTTAGCACTAATAGAGAGATATAAATGATTAGAGATCAATAGATTTTGTCAGAAGATTGGATATGACAGTAGAATAAGTTCAAAAAAATAAGAAAAAAAGAAGAGAAAAGAAACATTTAATAACTGATAAGACTGTCTTGGAAAAATAATATGCTCATTCTAAAATATCCTGATTTTGTGAATTGTAATTTCATGAGTAAAATTTATTTCAAAATCATGTAAGTATCCTGGCTACCCAAATTCAGAATGAAAATCCATTCCTTGCTTTATGTGTGACCTTGAGAAGTTACTTGACTTACCTGTGTTCAGTCTGTTATTTATACTATAAAGTTACTATAAAAATGAAATGTTAAGAAGAGAGAGTGAAAGGGTAAAGATCCCATCTTTGAAACAGTCCTGCCTGAGTCTTAGGCAGTGTAATGTAACAGCTGTGTGACTGTGGGAAAATTGTCCAACCTCTCTGTGCTTCAGTTGCCTCATTTATAAAATTACCATGATGGTAACCCACCTCAGTTGTGCCAATACAGTGTGGTGAATAGTTTGCAATTTCTTCACTGGTTCAAAAACCTACTTTTACCACATATTAAATTATTACACAAAATAGGTAGAGTTGAGTCTTTATAATGTGGCCATTGCTCTATCATTGAATTCATATAGCTTGTTAATTGTTTAGTTCCATAAGATATAATTACACATAACATAAATTCAATACTATCTCACCGTTTTCCTCTTTCTCTTTCTATATACACGGAGGTTTCGTTAGCTGACTTGTTCTTCATGATAAGCTTAGATTTGTGCCAGTATGCCCAGCTAAACATGTATGTTTCATTACTTTCTTATTGTTTATTTGCATTATTAACTGTTTTATGAGAAAAGTATTTTTTTAAAACTTCAAATTCATAGCATTGTAAGATACTAACATAAGCTATTCTTACATGAATAGGTATTTTTAGGTTATAAAGTTGATTGTACATTGCACAAAAATTAATTTTTAAGACATTGCCTGATTAAATAAATCTCAAGTCCTTAAATAACTCAATCTTTTTTTTACAACCAGAGGATATGCTTGTCTCTTTGCCATATTTGTCCTGCTCTGTCCCATTTGGAGCGACATCTCTATCACTGAAAATAACTGATTTGAAGAAATTTCTGTTCAATTACCTACTGCATGACTTTAGAAATAATAGGCAATAAGATTTTAGGAATAATCAGTCTTATTTCAAAGACTGAAATTTCCATTGGATACTTCCAAATTTTAAATTCTTTAAATTAAAAATGTAGTTTTTGGCTTGAATCACATAAGGTAGGGTTAATATTGTCTATGCACTTTAAATTATTTTGTATTATAAATGTTGTAGCATCCCCTGAGTATTTCACTAAATAGGGTACTACTGTTTCGAAAAAGCCTGCTACCTACTCTTATTTCCAGTGCACATGGTATCTAGTATTGTGGACAAGGTGTGGCATTGTTTCAGAAATGTGTTGTGAATGAAAATACACTAATTTCACATATCATTGTATTTTGCATTATATTTAAAATAAAAATATTGTTTGCAGTGAAATTTACATGAGTTATTCTATAAAACTTATGGAAGCCTGAAGAAAAAGAACCATATAACCTAAAAGCCAAAAACATACTTGAGTTTTAGAAAAAGTCCCTGAAACTGTAGGCTCAAGAAATCATAAAGCAAATGTTCACTGAGTTAAAACAACCTGTTAGCTTTCCCAGTAATACTCAGTCACTAGCTCATCCTCACATTCCATTGGTTGGTGGTCATATGTCCATCTGTCCAGCACGTCCCCATGGCATAGACCCAGCTGTGTCAGAGATGTCTGGGGCCTGAAAACGTGATGGCGTGTATGGGGCAGCCAGTCTAGGGTCATGGAGGCTGCTGTCCACAGCTCCAGGGCACGGCGTGCCATCTGTGGTGCTTCACTAAAGCTAACTCCCAGGTTTTATTTGTTAATATGCATCCAAGGCAGTAATTCAGCCCATCTCAAATTATTTCTTTCTCTAAATGGTAGAATTGGCAGATATAACGTATAACCAGAGGAAAGAAAACAATGATAACTTTTCATATATATATACACATACATACATATATTCATTTATTTATGTATATATGAAAAGTATATATATATATATATACATATATATATATATATGTATATATATATATAGTGCAAATGAAATTTTGGGCCAGAATGAAAGGTTGATGGCCTTTACATTTAAATCCGTTCTTTGAAAAAAAAAAAGCCAGTGACTAAAAAAGAAATCTAGTTTCTTCTTTTTTCTGAAGGGAACCTGAAAAGAGGTGTCTAAGTAACTTCTGATGACATGACTGTTTAAAAAATAAAGGATTAGAGATTTGACTCTTTGCCAGTAAATCTCTCTGCTCCATTATTGGCTACTGTCTATTTTATGAGCTTTGACTAAGCTACAAATACTCTAACAGCATAAAACCCTAATTTAATAGAAGACACTAATGACAGAAATGTCTCCTTCATTCTACAAGTAATGAAATGATTTCCAGGTAATCTCATTATGGTGTTTGCATCTTTTTCACTTTCACTAATATCCAAACATCTTAAATGAATTAATTGAGATCCAATAGTAGTAAATGTACAAACATCCTATGCACATCCACAGCTAACAAGCATAAAATGTTTGCATAATGCACCATCTATCATATTTATGTTATTTTTCCATGTCCTTTGTGATTACAGCCTCACATGACAATGGTCATTAAACTGGCAAAAAGGCTGGTATTTAGGTGGTTGGGTAGTGATGAGTGCTTATCAATTTGTTTGAAACCTATTTATGGATAATTCAAAATATATTTATCCCTTTTATAAATGTGTGAGTCACTCTAATTGCTTGAAGTGTGAGAATGAGGGAATGTAGCAGAAGGTTTGCTTTCTCGGGGCAGCAGGGCTGGTAGGCTGAGTGCCCTTCCAGCTCTGTAGCTCACTCAAGGGGTCACTTCGAGTGGAAAGATCTTCCTGGACATTCCTGCCGCTAGAGCCCCTCTTCCGTCTTTCGCAGTCCATAAACCTTTCACAATTTTTTCATAACTCATGTTAACTTTAGGGAAGTGTCTTTTAACTCACAGGCCCGTCTTTGCTATTTGTTTTGTATGCCCAGTGGCTAGAAAGCTGTGGCGTAGACAGGCACCCAGCAAACATTCACTGAACTAGCTGGAGAGGTAACGGTTACATATAATGCCCTTTCAGCTAAGTTTTATTTGAAGACATTTAAAGGAGAATAACCATTTCAGGGTTTATAAAGTATAAATACCTCTAAACCATTTTCTCCCTCCCCCTTTTTTCTGGTATTTCACATTTACATTTTTAAAATGTCACATGTAGGTATACTCTGGTTTCCATCTGCCCTCCAGAAGTTCATGGTCTGAGAAATTCTTGGGTCAATAGCAGTTGGAACTGGAACCTTTGGGAGGTAAGTAGCATTCAATAAGGTCATAAGGGTGGAGCTCCTATGATGGTATTAGGGGATTCATTTTATTTTGTTTCGTTTTTATTTTATCTTATTTGTATTCATAATTGAACCCAGGACCTTTGCACTGATTTATACTTACAGCCCTTTTATTTGTTTATTTTTTGAGATATCATCTCCCTAAGTCACAAGCTGTCCAGACTAGGGTTGAATGTAGGATCCTCCTGCCTCTGCCTCCCAGAGCACTGGGATTCCGGGTGTGTGCCACCACACCAGCCTGTATTAGCGGCTTTGTAAGGAGAGGATGGGAGACCCCAGCTAGCGCACTTGCTCTGCCTCCTGCTATGTGATACTCTCTCCTGTGTCGAGATGCAGCCTCAGGGTTCTGATCTGGTGCCGGCCGTGCCTGTAACATGCCTTTGGACTTCCCAGCTCCCAGAACCATGAGCTGGACAAGCTTCCGTTCTTTATAAACTACCCACCGCAGATATTTGCTCATTGCATGGTAAAATGGGCTGAAACATGATGTGTACTGGCCATCTTTTCCTGCGAGGACCCAAAATAAGTCTTTTCAGATGTCTTGAGTTTTCACACCATCTCCTCAGTCTCCATCACAACTGTGTGATTCTGCTCTACAGCACAAAGGCCTCCAGAGAAACACACAACTGGCAGAGCATGGCTGTGTTCCCATGCAACTGTGTTTTGGGACATGGAATTTAAATCTATAGAATTTCCATGTGTCACTAAGTATGATTTTTTGACATTAGTTTCAAATACGTAAAACATGTCACAATCTGTTCAAAAACAGGTGGCCACCCCCCCTGCCTTGCAGTATTGAATTCTTATTACCTCTGTTATTTTCTAGTCACTAAAATAATAGTCTTTCCCTTTGCGATGTAAATAAATATTTGTAGTCAATAAATATTGGTGAAATCAATCAATGAATATCAGACTCTGCTGGGTCATGTGTAAACTGAAGTCAGGGCTAAAGGTGGGTGGTTTTTATAACAAACCTTAAAGAAAATGATGGTGTGAACCAGCAAACAGTCTGAAGAGGAGGTAAAACTTAGAGCTCAAATATTTAGGAAGTTTATCTCAATGGGCCTCCTTAGTTGACTGTCTAGGGAGGGATCAGGGATTACTTCTAGCTTTGAGGTGTTTGTGGGTTGTGCTATCATAGAGGAAAACTGGAGATACAGGCGTGGAAGTTAGGGAAAGAGGAATCTATATTGGGTATATGGAGCTTCAGATGCTTGAATATCTAGATTAACACATCTAAACAGGGAACTGAATACATGGACTTGAACATGAGAAGAGATCAGGTCTAAAGATGCGGATTTGTTATTAATTTGCACACAAATAGTTGCCAAAACCATGAGAAGTGGGAAATGTGATCAGGACAACCCCCCCCAAAAAAACAAAAAACCAGTCCATTAAACCTTAGGATAGACTTAAGAAGGCCAGCATTTAAAGGAAAGAGAAGGAGATGGCCAAAGAAGGGAGGGCTGTGAGCAGAAGAGAGTTCAGGTGCTAAGACAATAGAGATAGGTGTCCAGTACTATAGAGAATCATGGGAAGGATGCCCATGTGGAAGTGGTAATAAGATGACAAGAAATTTTACCAAAAGCCATCATGTAAGAGAAGTCAGACATATGGTAGATTGAGCTGTGCAATGAGAATGTGAAAAGAAAACTACACTTTGGGAAAATTTTGATTTAGAGAGGCTGGACTGAAAACAAAAAGCTAATAGGTGAAGGTCAGTTCTTCTGTTTTCAGGGAGAGATGTAGTTATGCTGACCAGCTGAGTTCAGTGAGCTGAAAAGAGAGAGAAAAGAGAGGGCTGGAAAAGAGAGAGAAGGGAGAGGCATTAGAGATGGCAAGAAAGAGTAAGAAAGGGGATGAATAGAATTCAAAGTTGGCAGGTATTGTAGTCAGGGGTTGTGCAGAGAACAATTAGAATCAGGACACAGAATTTATAATATTTTCCAAACTGGAACAGTGGGCAAACCTAGAATGGAGGAGAGATAATATGTCCAGTCTGTCCATAATAATATGTACAATAGAGGCTTTGTATTTTCAGTTGATTCTGTATTTCCTATTGATTTTCTCTTTTATAACTTTGCTAGAACATCAGCTTTTTTGCAAAAGGATTTTTATCAAATATAAAAAGGAAATTTATTCTCTATATGTGAAGCTGCTTAAACTGAGACTGTGAATAGCATCTTTTTAAAAATAACATCTCTTAAGTTTTTAATGGCATTGAACACAGGGAATGTCTTTCTCAAATTCTGGCTGAAGTTTCTTTTCATACCAGCTGATTTGTTCTCTCTGTAATTCTCTAACAATTTCTTTTTTTCCTGTAGTTTTATTTAAATTTCTCTTATTAGTACATGTTTGCAGCACATAGCGATTACTGCACCCATCTTGAGGAGCTGGTGTGTGTACATAACACATCTTAATTCTGTCTCCATTTCCCTTCCCCTCCCTCCCTTTACCCTCTACATCTTCATGTTTCCTCATAAGATTTGCTTAGCTAAAGGCTTACAGAACAGCTCTGGGAATCCATGAAGTTATGTGTGAAGCTATAATGTGCATTTTCAGGTGAAGTTCCTATATCTGGAGATATGAGGCAATCATGGTTGTCTTCAGAGCCTGGAAATTGTATTTATTTGTGCATGTATTGTTTACTTTTTTATTCAATCTATTGCATTCCTTTTGAGTAACTATCAATGTCTTGGTTGCTTTTCTCTCCTTGCTGAGACAAAATACCTGACAACCAAAATGAAGGAAGGAAAGGTTTATTTCACTCACAGTTTGTGGAGGTTTAAGACCATAATCAGCTGACTCTAAGGCAGGGTAGCATGGCACAGGGGCAGTACTTCAAGGTGACAGAAGACTGCAAAAGCAACAGGAGCAAAAAGGGAGAGAACAAGCCTCTTTTCCTCCCTTGTATTGTAAGCAGGCTACCCCCACCCTGGGCAGGTGCAACACTCACACCACCTCTGTGCCCCCCTCTTGCACAGGCTCAGCATGTTTAAGAAGTGAGGGCCCTGGCTCCCTGCTGAGTTGCTGGTTAAGCTTTTAAACTTCTCAAACCGACACAATGTATCAGCCATTACAATCAGCCCTGCTTAATTGCCTCTCCATAGCTCTTAACTTTCATCTGTTCCATGCTCACCTTATCTGTTCTAGGAGCACAAAAAGCATTTGGTTTAGGGTGACACTGCTAGCCTGGCCTGGCTCAGTAGACACACAGCAAATGCTTGTGCAGTGACCAACGGCCTGAGGGAATCGTCTCATTCCTTCGCTTTAATGCTCTACATTCTGGAATTTTTGAAGACATTAACTTCCATATTTTCAAATTGTATTTCAATTTCGAGAATCATAATTTTAATTCACAAAAACTCATTTATTTTCTAAGAGACCCCTTCTTTGAGAAATTTTGGCATTGTTTCATATCTGCTTGAAGGTAATAACTAAAATGTTGCAAGGTTTTTCTTTGATTCCCTGACTTAACTCTTTTTTAAAGCATCTATTTGTGATGTTTGAGTCCTTGGAGTCACATAGTTGTTTTGACTCTTTTTCATTATTTTTGAGTCAAGGAATAGTTTTATTAATTTAGGTAGTCAAAATTATTTCCTCTGATTCTGTGTGGCCCCAATCCTCCTTTGAACATATTTTTATGATAAAAATTTGGCTGAGAACAAATTTGCTTAGAAGATGGATGGTATAAAAACCTAAAAGTTAGTTGCACATGAGAACAGCACTTCTGAAACTTTGAAGTTAGTGCATGTTATTCCACAAACATTGCAAAAACGAAGACTTGAACTCAGTAGGCCTGAGAGAGGCTAAAAATCTGTGTTTCCACTGGGTCCCAGATGCCAGTATTGCTGTTTTGGAGTACCATGGCCTTAGAAATCCTCTAGTTTCTTTCTCTCCTTTGAGGATTTTCTTAAAACAATTACGGTCAGGCATGCAGGCAGTGGAATCACTTTTTTTAATCTAGGGATTAGTTTGGATTGCAGTTGGATACATTCCACATGAGCAGCCTAATGATGGTCTTGGCATAACATGGTACCTGTCCCTGTGGAAAAGGGAAGTTGCCTTAGCTCAGCGGTGTATATTATAGAAACATTTGCATATGTTTCTGTGGACATTAAGAATGATAAATCTTACCAATAAGTCCTTGTCTTTGAAGCTGGAAAGCTAGTGGACAGAGTAGTAAAGGAAGCAACTTTTGTCCTAGCAAAAGCCAACAGTGTTCACATTCCGTTGGAAACTCATCATTTTCTAGAAGATGAATAACTACGGCCGGCACTTTGGTGGAAAAGCCATGAGCAGGTCACTATAGGGTTAACACTGAGCATGTGGGCAGCTAAAGCACATGCCACTTTTGAGAATAAAAATAGTGTGTACCTTATTAAAAGCCATCAGACAGGGTCAGCAGCCTAGTCACCGAATACCTACCAAGAACAATTTCAATTTTAATAGGTTTTACTATGTATTTCCTAAGCATGCCCATTGAAATTGAGTCATCAAAGCCTCCCAGTTCCTCCAAGACAGATTTTAGCCTGAGAGCTTGGAGTAATTATCCCAGTGGATGTTAGCCTGTGTAGCTATTTCAGCCTCGTTCATCATTTCAAACAGCTACGTACTCTGCCTGCTAATTTCTTCCGATGGATTAGCTGCTCTCACTTGTCTATCTTTTTTTATTTCTGGGGGGTGAAATATTGCCTTCTTCCCATGTTTTAATAAGCTGAGCAGGCATGCACCGCTGCACAGCTCCTGACTCCTATTTCTTTCAGCTCGAAGAATGATCTTCCGGGGGATGAGCTGTGTAAATGTGAAGGTGAAAACTTAGCCATTGCTACCTGCAGCCTGAGACCAGCTGCATTTCAAGGAGGGCTGCGCGCCGGCGCTGGTGCTCCGGATCTGTCTGTGTAGAGTGCAGTCCACGCTGCCCTTCGCTACCGTCTTGCTTATCTGCTGCTGCTTTTGGGCTCTGATCTTTATTTCCCCCCATGTTTCACCTCTGTTCACCTGCCTGCCTCCCATTAGAAAGACACAATGGGCAGAGCTATTCACTGCAAGATATAACTTCCTCCGTTCTTCACCGTAACGACCTTGTTTGAGAATTTTAATTCAGGGGTTCAATGATTTCTTTATTCTCTGACCTCCCGGTGAGAATGCGCAACTTTCCACGCTAGAAATCACTAATCAGGTATGGAGTGGAAAGGCAGCCATCCGGCGACACACAAAGCAAGACTGTTGCCCCATCTCTGGCACTCAGAGGGAAGCTTTGTGATCCTGGGAGAGTTCTCCAGCCTCTCTGAGCTTTGGTTTTCTTAATAGTGAAGATTTAACAAGTGGGATCATGTGTACCTATTGTATGGCAGTTTCTCAGCACATGGACCTAACCCCCTCCACTCTGTTAGAGATGACTGTTATCTTTTAGAGCTTTGTTACCTTGCAGAGCAATTTAGAAAACTAGAGGAGACGTAGGCAGGAGCTGAGGAAGCTTGCACACTCAGTTCACAAGTCTAATTTGACATTCTCCACCTTCACTTCTGAACAGGTGTCTCTGAGCTTCAGTGGGATTAGTCCAGTTGGCTCCACTGAATATACTGACATTAGTTTGAAAGACACATGTTTTGACCAGAAATAGAAAACTGACCCTCTAATCCCAGGTCATGAGGACAAAAAGACAGGGAACAGACCTGCTGCCTCAGAGAAACTCTTCAAATAGATCAAGGGACAGGGCATGGGGTGATGTTTCCTAACCCTGAGAAAAAGGCAGTGCCCTGAGACCTGGCATTTTAAGGACAATCTCTTTCCAGTCCTGGCTCCAGGATCATAATGTATTTGCTGAAAAATTAGAGATGGATAATTCTTATCCAGCTCAGGAGGAAGTATGACAGAGGAGTAATTGGTAATTCTTACAGAGAACGGTACCGCTCTGCACTCACTCTCAAGAGAGTTTTTTGGAAATGTGCTATCATTTGGAATTATTATTACGGAGCGCCCTGCCAGGGATCAGAAACTTGGAATTGGTAGATTTTTTTTTTCCTTCAGAAACATAAAACATCTATATTCTTCATTTACACATAAATTATGGAAGTGGGTAAGATCCTCATCATTAGACAGTGACCTTGAAGATGTTAGGACACATTGATATCATGGACGACGCTCTTCTTTGAATTTTTGCAAATTTTTGACATTAGTTATGGTTCAATGCCGGTATCAAGATCATTAGTATTGAGTCGAACACTTCTGTATTCACTAGGTACTAATTAAGATGATGTGTCCAATTATTTATGTATATTTCATCCCAGGAGGTTTTATGTATACATGTACATATATTTCATCTTCAGTCTTCCTTCCTTCATGTCCTTTTATTTCTTTCTCCCATTTTCTTTTGGCAGTGGGTGAAGTGAAATAGACATTTTATGATACTGGCAAAGGGAAAACATAGTCTCAATACCTAGTAAGAGAAAGTCACCCTGCCTATGGCTGCATTGTTTATCACAGCGAGGAAAACTCCTGTAGCATATGCTGCTTTCTTTACTTCTCCTCTCTTCCGCTACAGTCAAGCAGTTGCAGAACGATTTTATCATCTTCTTTTTTTGTTGTTGATGCTAGGGATCAAACTCATAACTTCATGCATGCTAAACATACACTCTACCACTAATCTACATTCCCCAATTTTATTATCTTAAGTGAAGAAATAAAACTAAATATTAAAGTGTCTTTTTCAAATGATGAGTGGTTCATTCTATACTGCCTGGATCAACAGCAGAAAAGAGGGATTAATAAATACATACTTATTATCATGATTACCTCTATGTGATCATTTGGAGCATACATGAGAACCTACCCACAGAAGAAAGTTATTCACAAAAATATTAAGTCTCCTTGGTCATGTGTGTATCACTTCAGATGTTGTTATAAAGGACTATGATTTTTAAAGCAAATTTATCTTGTCCTATATAATGAAATGTGTGTCATCCTTAGAAATGGTCTCTGATGTGTAGGTTATCTACAAAAGGGCCGCTCACAGACATGTGGACCATCTACGCCCAGACTCAAGGACAAGGGCACTTTGGAAGGATGCTGTGCACGCGTGCGTCCTGAAACATGGAATAAGTGAAACCCAGTAACTCACCACCTGACAACATCACAACACTTCCCTGACCAGCATGAATGCTTCAACGGAGCCCAAGGACTCTGAGTCCACAAACATGGTTAGAACTGAGAAAAAGCATAAAGATTTCACTAGAAATTCTTCTCTTATTCAGCACTATTGCTTGGGTTATAGATTTCCTTTAAAAAGGAATAATACGGGAATATTACAGAAAAGTTTTCAAAAAAGTTGACTCACAAGTACAATAATATAACTATTAATGTTTGCAAGTTTTCCTGCAATATTTTATGTGCACATATAATTATATACATTTAACAACTTTAAGCAAACTTTGCATGCTATTTGATGTCTTTTATTTTTAACCATTCTTGTTTTCATATAATTATCGACACTGGCTTACATAAATGTGATTTGATCTACTGTTGAAATGATGTACTAGTTATCCATGCTGCTAATGCAGGGATAATAGTTATTTGCAATTTTTAAGATAAAAAATAACTCTGTACAAATTGGGTATATTGTTTTGGAACACATATTAAGAAGAAATGTTGCTTTTCTAGATGACAATTAATTTTTGAGATGTTTTAATCGACATTAGTTTTTAAAAGACTTGAAAATGTAGAAGACTATAAAGATGAAAATAAAAATTACACACAATCTTACAATCAAGAAGAATAATTATCAATTGCATTTTGGTATGCTTATCTCTTTTGCTATGCATATACACATACATATATGCAATCACAACATATGATTAGGTAAATTGAAGTCTTACTTTTTTTTTCACTTTACTCTGAGTAACAAACATTTTACCAGGTCATTAGTTTCTAAAGTATATTATAAAATATTTTTAATTGCCATATCATTATTCACTAATCATATCCTTATTGCTGAACTTTAAACTGCTTTCAGAATATTACTTTTATAAACAGTAGATGTTTACATGCATCTATTTTTTTCCCTCTTCAGAGTTTCTAAAGTTAAATAACTGGGTCAAAGGCTATTTGCTTCTCAAATAAGTTGTGTCAGAGTACACTTCCTGGCAGGGCATGATGGCACCTGCCTGTGATCCCAGCACTATGGAGATGGACCCCATTGTCAGTTCAGGGCCACCCGAACTACATAGTGGGACCTCGCCACAAACAGAACAAAATGAAATAAAGATATCACAATAATATCTGTCACGCATATGTAGACATTTTCCTACTTCATGAAGCTGTACTTATGGTGTCTCATTTTCCTTTCCTAACATATTATTATTTCCTTAATTTAAGATGGCTTCATCAATTGTCCAAAATCATATACTTGGCCCTTTTTGCTCTGCTTGACTTTATGCTATAATAACCAACCTATATGGATTCTAATAGTATTGTAGTTTGTGTAACATCAATATTAATTGAAAACTTCTCACATATTTTTTTCTGCTGTGCTAGTCTTACATTGTGTCTTGAGCAGTTTATAAGGTCTTACATATAAAAATGTTGTGTTACATTAAAACTTGTGATAGAGGCACTTTGGACCTCATAGGGCAAGCACTTCATAATCCACCTACTGGTTACAATGTTATTTTCTAAACTAATTCTCTTTTTTCCTAAATGCAAAGTCTTTTATTTAAAATTTTAAAGTTAAGACTTAACAATCACCTCAATTCGTACCATTCCCACCCCAAAGAGGAAGGGCGCTTTGGAACTCTGACAGAGTTGCATTGCAGACTCTGTGGGCACCCTAGAAGCGAAGTTTGGCTTGCAAATACAAACACTGGGAGCTTCAGCTCAACCTTTCAATATACAAAATTCACTGGTACACAAAAAGGTGAAAGTGTGAAGACGACAGCATCTGAAATCCTGTGACCGAAGTCCCACGTGCATGCCAGTGGTGCACATGCATCCCCACACGTGTTTTTGTGTGGAAACACGAGCCAACACAAACCAGTGCCACCACAAAGTACTAAAGCATGCGCTGCCCACTCCACCAGCATGGGGTCCATCTGCATCGCTCAGTAACAGAAAGCACACATGTCCCCAAGTGTAGGGAAGCAGGCATCTCCATGGACCAGCACCAACACACCCAGCAAAAGAACACTGCATCCTTAAATTTAGGATCGTCACAAAGGGATCATCACAGTTCCAATATAAAGAACAAATCCTCTTGTCTCCTGATGCCATCTTTTTCTGTAGCCAGTGTTGTAGGGATTTATAGAGACCTCCACTATCAACAGCATGATTGTTCCCTTTGATCAAAAACTTGGTACGTCCATTTCCTATTTCATGATCTTCAAAACTCTGTGAACTGTAAGAATCTCTCTTTCTTTTATCCTAAAAACAACAATTTTCCCCACTCCTATGGGATTTTCAACTTGTTAGAAAGAGAAGGTCCTCTCTATGAGACGCAGATTCTCCCAGTCACTGAGCACCACTACAATGGTGCCATCACGTCTGGTGACTGCCAGGAACTCCTTCTGGGTCATTAGTGCTGAGGACACCATCTTTCCAAAATTTAGGGCTTGATCACTTAGCTGCTGCTTGTTCATCTGCCGCGCATCAACCAGACAGTATGGTAAAGCCACCATCACACCCAAATCAATTCTTTAAATTTCAGGACATGGAAAAAACTAGGGCACACATGTGACCTTAGATTGGAAGAGGAGCTTTTCAGAATTACTTCGCTGTTTTCAGGTAGATTGGAAATAGACAAGAAAGAAAAGTGGTCACTGAGGTTAACAGGAAATTGAGAGGATTTTTCTTTCTTAAAAGACACAGTCTTCCCTTCAGATTCATGCAGGATTGGTTTCAGGGTCAGCCTCCCTGCCCTATTCTCAAAATCCATAGGTTTTCAATACCTTTATATAAAAAGGCATGGATAAAGGTAGTTACACATGTCTTATGCAGACTCTCCTACATACTTTAGATTATCCTTAGATTCCTTATGATACCTAATGCAACCTAAGTGCTATGTATATAGTTATAACCCTGACAGAGAATAATGAGAACAAATAAATATGTATATGTCTAGTGTGGTGACAATATTTTTGCTGAAATATTTTTGATGTGTGTTTCGTTGAACCCACAGATGCAAAACTGCAGACACTCGGGGCTGACTGTATAACGCTGGCCCTAAAGAGAAACACAGGAAAAGCTCGTGGCTTTGCCACTCTGCTTGCTTACAATGCATTGCTTTGTACTTCAGCATTTCAGAGGTCCTTTCATTGCTACAGGTATTAGCAGTGTCTGCAGATAAATGTCATGTAAAAGGTGCCCCATATGAAAACTTTAATACTATTTTCAGAGGAGTTCAATAAGCACACAATTCAATTTGCTCTTGGAATTACATATACAAGATTGTTGCTTTGTTGTTGTGAAGTAGCCTGACAAGAATAAAAATACTCTTCTGAGTACTCCTAAACATAGTCTGAGACATGGGGGTTTCAAATGAAAGTGACCCTTACTAGAAAAGGGAACAGACAGGCAACTGAGCTTTCTATCTTTTGACTTCACATTGAAACTGTCTTGAAGTACTGAATATAGGTGATGCTCTAACACACAGGTCAGCACATGCCACACTGTGTAGCATACCTATCTCAACCTCATGGAAATCATTATTACAGTAACTTCATCATATTATTTTCACTTATACTGACCTGCATTTTGTGAACACATTCTGTTATGGATATGTAAACATTAGGATAAACATCATCCCTATCAGGAAATCTTGGTAATAGCTAGCGGCTACAGCCATTGTCAAATTGTTCCCAGTTAAAAGGCATCTTACTGAGAAGAGATGGAATTAAAAAAAAAGGACATTAAGGACATGATAGAGAATAAAAACATGATAATAATAGACACACTTTTTGTCTTCAAGCTCTTTGCCAGTATTAATTAATTAGTATGCACAGTAGCTTGGGAGGTAAATATTATCACCTCAATTTTAAATAAAATTGAAAAATAAAGGTTAAGTGGTTTCCTTCAGGCTACAGAAGGATTAACTTTCATTTTTTAAGAAAGAAAACGAGAAATGAGGATCTTATAACAATGTTAAATAAGATACTGGATGGAACTGTCCTGATTTACAGTACCCTCCCCTACAGAAGGTTTGCATAAATGTGTTTTGAGTACTTTATTCATTATATTAGCTAAGTGAAAAAACAGTTCAATAGCTCTACTTTACTTTTTCTGAGCTTAGACACACACAGTGTTGATTTATATATATGAACACATAGTCATATACTACATTTGCACATATTTATATATGTTACTAATTGGAAGAGCTACAACAATTTCAGTTTGGTAAAACTGCTTTAAATTCTTTTCTTGAAAGCACAAAGGAGGAATGCTTTGGTTGGGGGGCAGTGCTGGGGATCAAACCCAGGGCCGTTTATCTACACCTCCAGCCCAGCGAGTCACAGTTTGAACCCAGGCATGTGCTGGGCAAATGCTCTACCACTGAATTACACGTCCAGCCCCCGTCCTTATCTCTCTTAACATTACTGTGGAACGAGAGTGTAGATTTCCTTTACCACCCAGCGACCCCATGTTGATGTCAAAAAGTGTGGTGCATTTAACCAACCTAGTGAAGAATTAAGTTACACATCTAATAGCACTATATACCTGGTCTGGTTGAATTTTTGCCTCTTCATCCGATTGGCTTAAATTTGACCTAAGTTTATTAAGGATTTCAATGCCATATTAAAAAGTAAGGTCAGATCACTGTTTCATGCAGCTAGCCTAAGTTTTTTCTGACACTCTTCTGAAATTTCAGAAGATCCTTGCTTGTATCTGGTCTGCTAAGTATACGCTTGAGAAAAGACCAGAGGTCTTAGGGGGACCGCAAAGGGCCACCCACCGCAGACCACCCACTCAGCGGCCTTCCCTCTGGCCTTCCTTTGAGTTCAGCCGGGTGCCCCCTTTCTGAATTGCCTCACCTCCCTTCGAGACATACAAAGATTCTTGTCAGCTGTCTTGTTGTAGGAAGAAAATGAAAACTTTCGACAATTCTTTGGCTCGTTTCAGGCCCTCAAACTCATTTTCTTCCCTTTGTAGGTCCTGTTCTGTCACTTGCTTGAGATATTTAGAAACATTTCCAAGTTCTGCTTGTGATGTTCATGTACAGATTTGGTGTGAGCATAGGACATCAGCAAAGGGAGCCAGGTTAGTACTGCAGATGCAGGGTTTGAGCCCATGGCACTGGGATGGACCTGGGATCTACCCTCAAATCTGCTGACGCTAAAACTGAGTGATCAGAAACCAGGTGAACTAAGCCCAGTGACTCAGCTCCCTGGAGCCGGGAGAAAGAGGGACACAGCAGAAGGGACATACCACAAGGCTGAGGAAATGGTATCAATGTCCAGAGGCAAGGACTTGGGCCTCGGCTTTCCAAGAAACTTCCTGCTATTGCTAGTGTGGTCAGGTAACTCACACTTGAGTCCCCATTCTAATATTTCCCACTACCTGGAAGCTCTGACAAGCTACTTAATCTTTCTGTGCCTCGATGTCCTCAACTGAAATAAAGAATAAAGATAGGGTCAATGTTAGAGGGGCTCTGAGGAGTAAATAGGGTGAAATGTACACATACAGAGGTTAGAATAGTACCGGGCACATATTGTTCTCACAGTACATGTTAGCCAGTGAGGATTACGATTATCAAGACGGTGATCTAGTTTACCCACAGTTCATCCAAAGAAGAGACTTTAGGGTGCTAATACAAAGACTGGGAGACTCTACTGTAAATACTGATGATAAATAGATTGCACATGATCACAGGAATTCCCCTTAACCAAAGTGGATAATCATGAATTTTATAAAAGTAGATTTTATTGTACAATGATGAATGGAAAGTGCATTAAATCTTGTCAAACAATAGCATAAATGTCACAGTTTGCTCACCCCGCCACACCCTAGCCCACATCAGAAAACAACACCTGTTGTCCTGGTAAATGAATTGAGCTTTTCCAGACCCAGTTCAAAATAATGCTGTCTGATATATAACTGCTGCAATTTGCACCAAAAAAATGGGTCAGAAGACTAAATTACAAAGGCATCCATCCTACAAGGATTGTACATTAGAATTGGGTCAGAAGACTAAATTACAAAGTCAAAATCAGGTGCATATAGTCATGGCTAACAAGTCTGTAACACTGACCACAGTGGTAGTGATAAACACGTCCAGGCAGATAGTGGAATGAACCAAAAGCAAAAATTCCTTCCTCAGATTAAACTGTTGGATATCGCATACAGTCAATATCACACTTTACTATTATTTGAAAAATGCTTCAGACGTGATTGTCTATGAGTTAGTAAGTTTATGGATGAACAAAACTATTAGAACCAGCTTTGGGGACACAAAGAAATGATACTTATCTCCACTAGTGAAACACTACCTTGGAGACTTTTTTTTTGTACACTGGAGACTTTTTAAAAAGTTGGTCATTTTGTGAAGTATAATCCCTAGGGAAGGTAACTTGGCCTTGGAACTGACATAAAGTTTCTTTGAAGTGCTTTTGTTATTGCTGCTGAGGAAGAGACTACCCCAAAATTATTGGCTTACAATATCAGCTATTTCATTATGTTGCATAGATGTGGTGGGTCAGGAATCCACGCAGGTGGGCTGATTCTTCCGGAGCTTGTTGCGCAGATGAAGGTCATCCAGTGGGTCTCAGCCATGGACAGGTTCGTCCGGAGGCCTGGCAATAGGTGCCAGGGTGAGCAAGGTTGGGAGATTAGGCCTGGCTGGGACTGTCAACCTGAGCACCCTCGCACCTCAAGTCCCCAGACTGGAGGGCTAAACTTTCCCAGAGCCAGTATCCCGGGACAACCAGAGGACAGCTGCAGGCCCCTCTGAGCCAGGCTCGGGAAATTTTGCCCTTCATAACCATGATTATTCAGAATGAGTTCCAAGTTCACACTAGATTCTAGATTTGAGTCGAGGAATTATACCTCTTCTCTGGATAGGAAAGCTGTGAAGGAATTTGTGACCATTATTTATAGCTTCCACAGGATGCAAGGGCATTGGTGGTATTTGAGAGAGGCTGTACCTGTTGCGAATCCAAATGTAAACAGCAGTTGATAATAAAAAATAACCACCCCATCTTGATCTAATGTGAGAAAAATAATGAAAATTAAGACTTTAGTAAGGATATGATTACCAAATAAATGCAAAACAATAGCCTTTCCAGGTAAGCATGTACCAGCTCTAGACAGGAAAGTGTCCACATGAGGCTTTGAAGCCATGGTGTGATAAAAAATGCTCCTCCAGACACTGTTGATGCTGCTCTTGTACTCTGGGCTCCGCTCAGGTGGCCTGGTCCCATGGGGTCCTCGGGGTCTCTAGCAGTCTGCATGTGTATTTTAGGTCTAAATGATGACGCTTCTTTCAGGGAATCCAAACAGTATTAAAAGCACATTGAATGCCATGATTTGTATACTTTTCTGACATTAATTTTTGTTACTTATGACATAAATTAATGATATATTAATTAATAATAAATTAATGACATAATAATAATAAATAATAAATAATAAATTAATGACATAAATTTGTCTTCAGGATTTTCTTGCAAAAATTTCAACAGAGCTAAATTTAAAGAATTGCATAGCAAAAGTGTGCCTATCTTAGATTCTACAGCTAACATTTCGTTCTACTAGCATTTTTATTTTTATTATTTTGGTACATTTTAAAGTTGCAGACATGCACATGTATTGCCATCTTGGGTTTATTTCAATGCTAGAATAAACTATGAAGATATTCTTTCCAGAACTGAATGAGACCAAGGGAGTGTCACATTTTCCTGGCTGTCACCTCTTGAGCTGAAATGATGCACTCCAGTTTTGAACATCATACCCATGTGTGCTCAATGTTAGATGGAAAATCAAAAAGAGTTTACACTGAGAAATCATTCCATATGTGTTCAGTTTACATTTAAAGGCAATACCCAGAACTGTCTGGTACAGTCACTTGTTCCATTTTCTAACTGGCTCAATAAGTATTATTTAACAAATGATAGTTTAGAAATAAAAAAAAGGTAACAGATTTTTAAAAATTAAGAAAGGAAGCCATCTGGATACAGACACACCCTGTGGGCAAGCCTGTGTTAGACCTAGAACAGAGAACTTGGCTAAATGATTGCAAACAATATTGTAAGGACAAGTGAAATGAAACCATCGTCACTGAATTTTAATTGTGCTTGCAGGTTTTCCAAATTTAACACTTGTAGTGATTTTTTTTCTTAATTAAAATTCTCAGGGAATTGAATTCAGGGTCTTCACGCAAAGTTATGTTCTTTCCCACTTTACATTTTGTGTTGAGAGATTCTTGCTGTGTCACTACATTGCCAGGCAACTCTATCTTCTGCATCGACCTCTCAGAGGGCTGGGGTTATAGGTATAGGCAGCAACGCCCAGCCTGTAAAAGATTTTAAAATAAGTTCCTTAAGAGTAATAATGCAAAAAAAAAAAAGGGATAATGCATTGCCAAATGCTTTAAGGACCTTGGATGCAGCCTGCATTATTGCTCAGGCCTTAAAAAATAAAACTTGACATGAATTGTTGGAGATGCAGCAGGTAAGTCCTGAAAATGATAGAAATGCCATTCTCCTGACATATGGTTTCCTATCCCAAGTTTGCATGTATACATATCAGGGTGTCTCATGGTCACAAAATGAACTTTTAAGGAACACACAGCCTGCACATTTAAAATCTGCTTCATTATTTTACCATCCACAAGATGCTATTTGGAGAAATGGAGGGGAAGTTGTCTCCCTCCCGTGGCCTTGTGCATTCTTGTGGTTAAACGGAGTCATAGAAACAACAGAATAGATGCCCAAGGACCAAAATTGCCACATCCAGGAAGACATTTTTCAATTCTTGTATTATAATCTGATGACTTGAAAAGTATGGGCAATTAAATGACTTAGGTTAAAAATTGGGAATACACTGTATACACATATGGTAAAATTTTTGTGAGCATAACTTATTCCAGAAACATGCTTATGCTTCAGAGTACTTGTGTATCAGAGTGAATTTCCCCATAAGAAATAATGGAAACTCAGATGATTCCTTCCATAACTCTAGAGTAAATATATAAAAATCATTACAATACTGTAATATAATACAAAATAATAAAGAAATACAAAATATTGAGAAAAATAACCAAATTAACCTGTGTTTACCTTTGAAAACCTTCATGGCTGGTGTGTGGGGGACAAGAGAGAGGAGGGTCTTGGTTTGGGACAACCTTCACTGTCACTAGTGGAATAATTGCTATCTGCAGGCTCAGTGGCCAATAGGTATTTTTGTTGTCGTGCAGCTTGTACAAGCAGCCTCTCCACTGATGCTTGCTTTCCCCTCCTTTTGAGGATTTCACGGAAATGTGACACTGCATTGTTGTTAAATAGATTCACTGCTGGTACTGCTACAGTCTTATTCAAGTCGTGCTTTTCTATGAAAGTCTGCCATTTGCTGCACTGTATACAACTCCCTAATCTCATTTCAAGTGAGAGATTCCTCCATCTGTTTCTTCTCCTCTGCAGGTGTGATCTTCTCCATGAGCTGTTGCTGTTGGGAAATGGTCACGCACAATCCCAGAAAAAGAAAGGCAGACAGACAGACAAACAGACAGAGACAGAGAGAGAGAGAGATCTATTGGCTCAGTTGTAATGTGATATTTGGCATTACATGCTACACATATTGCAAGACACCACTTGTTTTTAAAATGTGTTAGAAATGTTTGCTCATCTCAGGGAAGACTTGCAGAACAAGTTACTTGCAATGCAAGGTTTTGCTGTCCAGAGAGATCAGACACAGTCCACTGCATGTGCAGTCAGCTCACAGTATCGCCGGGTTTGTGCCTACAGATTTAACAATCACAGCCAAAAATATTCTGCTGCAGTGTGGTCTAACCTGAAAATACTAGGGCAGAAAAAGAGGAAATATTCATTTTGTGTTCAGTGGAACCCACGGTCAGTGCAATCTGCAGATTCAGGACGCCCACATGAGGACTGAGCCTCTGGAGACGTGGATAGTTGTATATGAGAAGTATTCCAAGGTTTAAGTGAATAGCACAGAGGCTTCAAATCCTTGCTTAAAATATGCTCCTTCACAGAAAGAAAAAAAAGAAGAAGAAAAATGATGGGTATTCGTATGATTGACAACCTTTCCAAATAGAAGTGTTGCTATAATTAAGCATTAATGTATGAGTGAGTGTACATTATGACAAATTGGGAGCTTGGTTGATTAGATTGAGCATATAAGCTGTCAGTATAATTATCATATTCTAATCATTTTTTCCATTTTTTTAAATAACAGCATTGTCTTCAGCCTCATTTGGTGCTTATTAGATTGATATTCTAAGAGGAACTGTACAACATAAAACATGTCCTTAAACAGGAAGAACTTTAGATCAAGCTTTAGTTCTGTCTGTAAACATCATAGCAATTGCTGTTGTGTTTCTACTTTCTCCTACCTGCCGTTTCCTTTTGCATATGCATGAAACTTTCTTTTTCATCTCAAATGAGTAAAGTGGAGCACATGTACCTCCATGACTCTACAATTTTCAATAGGAATGTAAAAAATATGAAAGACGCTTTTCAAATGTCAGGTGTTTTCCCTCCTCTCTTGCCTGCTCCCTCTGGAGACCAACAGTTCTAGCAGATGAGTCCATCCTTTGGGGGAAATGTTGTGATTCTCTTTATGGCTTGGTTCTGTTTAATCCCAAGCACTGAATCTGGCAGCTGCACAGGAAGTGTGTTGGTGGGAGGAGGGAGGGAAGTGAAATCCCTGATGCAGCTGTCACCACCGACTATACTCAGGGCAAGCTCTCCATTGCACTGGGCAAGGATTGCAAGGCTACGCAGGGAAGGCCAAGGGCCCACTTGGTACTCAGGTTTTAAATGCAAAGCCGGTATGTGGGTTTTTCATCTGCTGTGATGTAGAAACCTAGGAAAGACTGTAAACAGTCTTGAGTAGCGATGTTCCTCTCTTTGTCTAGGATCAGAATGCAACCCTGACAATCCTAGCAACCCAACACGCCAGATAAGGAAGGGGATCACTCACCAGGCCCTCGGTCTACACCTGTCGCTGAGAGCCACAACAGATGGCATGGTATGCAGTGCAGGGTCCGGAGTGAACAGTAATGTGCACACCTCGAGTGTCTCTGTTTTGAAAAGGGCTGAGGATGAAGCTCAGTGCAGAGGACCTGGGTTCAATTCCCAGTGCCACTAAAAAAGGGATGAGATAGAGGAAGGCGTGCGCGGGGTGGTGGTGGCACTTTTTATGCACTCTAGAAGTGTTCCCTGAGCTTCTCCTAGTGCTGTTTCCCCATTTTCTGGTGCACCTGAACCTTTCGGTGACCTTGGAAATAGGGATCTCTGGATCCTAGTTTCTGATTCCAGCCTGGAGCTCAGATACCCTTTAAGTCCACAATGCATCTGATGCCAAGCTGATAACCATTACCATATTCTGGTCCAAAAAGAAAACACAAGCACACAAACCTGTAATGTACCTTGTCCTGCGACAAAGGTAAGAGTCCGGTCATGTTGTCGAAGCTTGTGTTCACGTCAGGTAGGCCGAGCTCACTCCCACAACAAACGTGCTGACCGTCTCTGCCCCTGGCAAATGCACTGTTGGTATAGCTTACAGCCTGGTGGTGTAAAGGCTGGCTGAGTGCCCAAGGGCTATGCTTCCGGTAACTGGGAAAAAGAACCGAGATTCTGAGCAGGTCAACCTGATGCCTGGGACCACGCGATCTTTCTGTTCATGAGTAGTTGGGCACGGATGGAGTTTTACTGAGAAAGGAAATTAGTAGCCATCTCATTTGCCTAACTAATCCTGTACAATAGTAATACTCATTGTTATAAAAGGAACAGTCATGGAAAGTGAGCATTATGACAACTAAAAATTATAAACGAACTGAAAGTGACTGAAACATGTATTTATTAACTTGATTGTGGTGATGACTCATGATGCAAGTATGTTTTTACACACGTTCATGTATATATGTGCACATGTCAAAACATATCAAATTATATACTTTAATCCTGTAAAATTTCTAATGACCAATTTTACCACTGTAAACTCTTTAAAAACACGCTGTAGCTCCACACTAGTTCAGTCAGTCCCTTGGATACGAGAAATAGGGAGCCCCCAGCTGTAATTTGACTCCTGAATTGTTCAGTTGACGTCAGAACTCTCTATTGATTGTCCTTAGACAAACCCACCTTCCCCTAGATGAAGGTCATTTGCCCTCATAGGAAAAGGCAAACATACAAAATCTGTTTTAAAAAATTACAGCATGTGTTTGCATAAAAAGAAAATGCATTACAGTAAATCTCCATTAGTACTCCTTACAGTCTCCCCCTCGCTTCATACACGTTTATCCCACTGTTCTTGTCACTTTCTGAAGCAGTTCTGGAAGTGCTCTTCTCTGAGTGTCTTTATGAGTTGTGATGAGAAACACAATGAATGCTCTTGCCGAGTGCCAATGAACAGAAAGGCAGAGCTCGTGGAAACATTATGTTGTGTCCTTGTCCACCAGATCTGACACTGTGTGATCCACTGGTTATTCTCCAAGACCAAAATTAACGTGAAAGATAAACATCTTAAATGGATTCAGTACACTTAGGCTGCTACAACTTCCTGAAGACACTCACAAAAGAGGACTTCAGAACAATGGGATAAGTGTGTTTCAAGTGAGAGAGAATATTTTGAGGTGTGTTAATGGCAAAGCATCTTTTACTATAATAATTTTAAAAATGTAAACACACACCACCTTTCTTGATTATGGCCTCGCATGTGCTCACAGATAGATGAGAACACCGATTCCGAGCACACCGTGGTGCCTGCCTCTGCATCTCCGCCTCTTCTGACGCTGGTGCAGCCGAGGTGACCATCCCATGCGAGGACAGCATCTCCGATGCAAGCTCGAGGCCCACCGCACCTTCCTGGACTAGGTTCCTCCAAGTCTGCTTACCATGTTCCTAAGTACAGATTGGAGGTGCAGAAGCATTTTTGTCCCCTGAAAACTTCAAAGTCTCAGTCGCCAGGAATCTACGGATAAATGCCACACGGTTCCATTTCGGGAGGACATTGGAAGGCACGGCCGACACAGACCCAGTGGGGTGGAGACAAGTAGTGGTTTGGTTGCTTTCCCCTCTTCCTGGCCCCTCTCTTCGCTAAGGCTCCGGCTCCCCAGGACGGCTTCCTGCTGGAGCCCCCGCGCTCAACTCTGCTGCAGGAGCATCATGGGTAGCGGCTGCTGGGATTCTTTTTACATAACTGCACATTACCTATCAGTTTTGTCAAGTCCTAGCTCACGCTCGTTTTTGTATACTATCCGTTGCTAGGTAACAGACAAAAACGGACAACAGTGAGGACTTTGTCTATCCAGTGCGCATCTCGAGCTGTTTATGCAAAACTACTATGGCATTCGATTCGCTTTAGTTTAGGGCCATGTGAATTGTCCTGCATGCGGCTGGTCTGCCGGATGTGAGTGTTCACACTGGGACAGCGCTACACCAATTCTGCTTCATGGTATTCCTTCTGGTGTCTCTCAGTGAGCGTCCAGCATGTTGGTGGTGATATTATGAGACTACGAAAGCATTTTGCAGACTTGCACATAGAGGACAGAAATGTCAGAATCCAACCAGCAATTTGATGTGAACTGCTAGCTCACCAAAGTCATCTTAAGCAGTCAAATTAACATATGTCCTGGAAGAGTCAATAATTTAACATTATGACTAATTAAATATTTGAAAAACTTCCAGTAAGTCTACAAATTGTTCATATGCCAACCCTCCAGCTATTTTGTAAGGATTGCTTGGTATACCGAAGTTCCCCAGTACAGTACTTTACAGTTCGTGGCCTGAACTGGGCCTACGTTGTGTAGGACATGGAGTGAGAGCCTGGGTTTGGGGCTCACACTTCCGGTTGCACTGTGATTGCATCCAAGTCACTCAGTTTTCCTGTTTCTTAGTTCCCTAATCTGTCAAATGACAGTAATAATATTACCTCTGGGGCTTAGGAATACTTTTAATGAGACAACGCATAGAAAACACTCTCCTGGCACATTTTATGAGTTCAATGGAGAGTCTAAAAAATTATCCAAAATTGAAATAAAATAACTACTGTTAGTTTACATTTATGTCACCACGCAGCATGATTATTGGCTTATGCTGAGGACGTTCTACACTGATTTTTCATGCTATACGGTCACTAGAGTGAACATGGGCAGTCTGTTGGGTCAATCCACTTAATGTAATTTTTTAATTTTTGAGACAGGATCTCACTGTGTAGCTCAGGCTGGCCTGGAACTCACAGCGATTCTCCTACCTCAGTTTTTCAAGTACTGAGATTACGGGGGTACTACCATGCCTGGCACTTACATCTATTTTTGAGATAAGTTTGACTTTAATATATCATGAAGCACCATATTGCTAGCTGGACTTTTAAGGGAACCCTGGGCATGTGTGCATTAACACAATCACTCTTATTTTTATTACTTGCCTACATGAATATATTTTCATCTTACAAATCCATGTAAAATAGCATGTGTTTTGTCCTTAATGAACACAAAGTTGGTAATTTTGTGTATGTTCTGCTTGTTGAGGTCTCAATTTCTTGATTTTCTGTTTAAATCTCAGTTTTTACTTCTAGTTGTATCATACTAAAGTAAGGTGGTTTGTGTTACTCTGTCACTTTATGGTGCAAAGGTGAGGAACGCACATTGCAAATTTATGAGCAGCTTCCGAGGCTCGCAGACAGTTGGAGGTGGCAGCTGACACCTGGCAAATCTTCACGCCAGGTGACCAGGCTCCAGTCTCTTTCCGGTAGTGAGTCAGCTTCCCAGTCCTCCTACCTGTAGGACTTCCTGTAGTAGGGAGTCCCGTCTTATACCTACACATCTGACGGGTTGCCTGTTTCCCATGTAGGTTTTCCACTCAAATTTTCCAGAATTTGGGTACAGTGTCTCTCTGTGAGTAATTTTTTATGTCCTCCTATAACATTATTCCACGGGTTGGCTGGTAAGATGAAATACGGCAGTGACCTTTTTAATTCCCTTGACTTTTTACAATCCTGGAAATTTAGCACAACAGCAAGGAGTTTAATCACATTCACTCGTATAAAAGACAAAATAAGGCACCTTTAAACTGGGAGGGAGCTGTGACCTCCAGGACAGCAGAACCCACAGCGAATCTGGTGTCCCTAGGGACAGCAGAGGCGGGGGCGCTGCACCTGGGTTTTGCTTGCTGCACCCCCATAATCTGGGCCGACACAAGCATACGCGCACACACTCCATAACACACACACGCAGACTTCACCCTCCTGCATCTGAAACTCACCACAGTGCCCATGTTCACTTCCTAAGGATGTCATTGTTGATTAGTCATGAATATCATTGATTCAAAGGTTTCAAAGTCTTTGACTTGAGTTTTGAAACAAATCCTGGAGCATGGGGTATTTATGGGGTATGCCCAATGCCTCCTGCCTGCTGGTTTACGAGTGTGTCTCGATGTTGGTGGGCTGATTCTTTAAATCAAGTTGAATGGTTTGCCTGATTCCTTGTGGGGTTTGGTGGTGCCCAATCATTTAACCAAGTGCTGTTATGTGTGTTTTTTTTAGTTTTAGGTCTCAATTGTTGTGTAGTTTGCTTGATGGATGAGATGCCTGGAAGAAAAGGAAGAAAGGAAAAAAGAGCAGTGTTCATCACACAGCCCAAAGCGACAGAGCAGATCAGCTCCCTAAATCCCCTGTCCATACAGCCATTGTGATCAAGGTGATTGATGAAGAATCCTATCGGCTCTGAGCTGTTTAGGTGTCACACTGATAGGAAAAAGCAGTGCTCACAGCATTGCCGCAAATGGTTTGCGAGGGCAGCGGCGAACACAGCTCCTCCTCGGATGTCATCTGGGTCCACCAGAGGCACACCAGTGATTATCTGTTTACCTTGGTTAGATTTTACTTTCCACCATTTCCAGATGGGCGTGCTAACTAGGAAAACTGCAGAGTGTCTCATCTTCCCGAATTTGTTTAGAGCTGGACGCTGAGGCTGGTAAGTGGAAGCTGGGATGCCACTCTAACAGCAAAATGATTTCAACCATGATGCCAGCACTCTGGGGCTGAGGCAGGAGGATCACAGGTTCCAAGCAATCTAGCAACTTACCATGATCATGTCTGGAAATAAAAATGGAAATAAAGAAAATGCTGGGGTTGGAGCTCCTCAAGAAGGCCCTGAGTTCAACCCCCCAGTACTGCAAAACAAACCAAGAAAAATAATGTTAGATTCTGGTTACTTAATGTGAAGTACTACTTGAAAAGTATCACACATAGGCATTTCTAGGACGCGAGCATTTCCAAATATTGATGCTTACCCTTTTCTCATTGCACTGGAAGATGAATTTTCAGGTAAATCATAATTTATTCAAGCATAAAACATGTCAAAATTAACCCAAGCCAAATATGATTATAAGAATATATATGAATACTGTATATATTTAATAAATTTATAATTATCTCAAATTTTGATCATTATTTAAAATCTAAAATCTTATATATTCCCAATCATGAACCCTAAGGTCTTTCAGCAAGGCGATTCTTTATTTAAAATTTCTTAGCTCTTTGTTGAGCTGGAAGTACTGAAAAAAATAATATTAAAGATTACTCACTGCTTTGATCTGGGCCGAGAACTTCAGGCACCACGAATTTATTTGATTTGGATCCAGAGGTAGATAAAGTATCTAGACATAGTTGACAAGTATTTACTTTTTATTTAAAGAATTGCTTAAAGCAGAACAAGCCCATTAAGCACAGCTGAAGGGGGAAAGAGGGAAAACAAAACACACGAATGCACAAATAGTTCTATTATCCAAATTGTAGACAATATATTATGTATATTTTGGTGTTGCTATTTGGTTTTTTAAAATATGCATACATTTTAAAATAGATTTTATCATTTTATATAAAAATTTTATTTAACCCAGTATTGTGTATAAGACATGTTCAAATCGTTTCAGTTTCCACAGATTGAATAACTGTTCTTAAAGGCTCTGTTTGCAGACACTGTGAACTGTCTACTGGATATCCTTTCTCCACTGAAAGTTTGCCAGGAAAAAACCCTAATTTATTCCAGTTGTGATCTCTTCCCCACCTGACTCAGGTCGTGTGACATTTTCCTTAGAGTATCGTGAGTGGGTCTTGGATTCATAGTGGTCCTGTTCTTCTTCGTTCTACAATTCACTGACATCCACTGAGACACAGGGAGAGTGCTATTGTTCTGCTCATAGCTGAATTCCAAGCGCTCAGAATACTGCTTGGCATACATCAGGTGCTGAGTAAGTGGCTGTTGAATAAATGAATGGCAAGTGTTAAAGAGTTTTTCATTCAGAAGAGGACTCTGTGATGAGATGTAGCTTTTCCTGGACACTGCCACATTTGGGTGTGACACCAGACGTAAGGACAAAACCAAACGGGAGGCCATGTGGGCCAAGCAGGAGATTTCGAGTCACAGGTCCCTGACGCTGAGAGGGTATTTCCTTGTTGGAGTCATACTGAGTGAAGCTTGCCTGTCACTTCCTGTTGAAATAATCTTCACGCCTGCAGTTTTCTCTCAGGATCTTCCTCATGTTTGAGCAGTCTCATAACACTCAATGTAGTGTATAAGTAAGAGTCCTCTTCTTGGTAGAACCTCCTTTTGCCTTACGATGCTGTGGAGGACAAGCCCACTGTGTCGTCATGGCTAGAATAAAATCACAAATGCAATTTCCAATAAGCCCACTGCGTCATCATGACTAGAATAAAATCACAAATGCAATTTCCAATGTGTCCCTAAGTGACATACATCCCAGGACATGGGAGGGGGAACCAAGGGTGTGACATCATTTACCCATGTTAGGGCTAGCATACCTTGGCCGACCTCTCTCCTGGAACAGATTTAACTCTGGGCCTTTTGATATTGTACTTCTTATTCAGTCATTGTGTTTGGTATATGTTATGACCATAATGTGTTTAATAATTTGTCTTTCCATTTTAGCTACATGGGCACAAAAGCAGATATTTCTTCTGCTAGCCACACGTAGCTAAGCAAACCAGCAATGCCAGCAATGTTTTATGCAGAATGGAAAATAATTACATGTGTGTGATGTGCATGTGTGCATGTGCATGTGTATGCATGTACACATATTGGAAGACTAATTATGTAGAAATTGGCCTTTTTTGTTCCATTGCAAAATAAGGACTTGTGGTGAATGTATCAATAAAACATGCTTTGAGCCACTACAAGACCTTTCTAATAACAAGTTTTCCAAAAATGGCTCAAGTTGTCTCAATAGTCAGTGATTCTCTTGTCACAAGAGTAAAAGCAGAGTGTCTCTCAGGGATTGTGTGCCTGGTTTGGGGAGGGCTGTGCGGTTGAATGAACGCTAAATTCTTTTCTAATCCCAAAAAGGTGTCAACTCTGAAGAGAATGGGGAAGGGAAAATGAACTCTTACTAAGCCCCCCCCCCAAGTATAAACATTTCTGTAGGCATTGGGGATACAGAGAGAGCAAGCTGGGAGGCGCTCCATCCTTAGGGAGCTTTGTGATGAGGAACGTAGATGATCAGGAAGTGAAAGAGTAGATGAAGTAAGTTTAGATAGCAATCAGCACCAGGAAAGCAAATAAATTAGTGTACCGGAAGTGACCGGTGTGGGGACCAGGTGACACTGGATAAACTCACAAACAAGAACACATTTCACATTTCAGTGTTACTCACACAGAAACCCATAGCTGGGGAAGACTTAGTGCTGGGTCTTTAAAAGTTAATACTGTCTCTGAAAACACTGGGTCGGTGTACTGTGTGGCACAAGGAGGCAAGAGACTCTCGATTTGCTGGTCTAGAGAAGTTAGGGCCATTTGGGAGCGACAGCTACACCCTAGCAAAGAGTTCAATAATGAAGCTGCTGATAGCAAACAAGAGGCTGGGCAGTTAATATTGTAGGTTACAATGAAAGGGGAAAAATAATGTGCTTAGGAGGGATTGGGGAAGATGTGTAAATTAAGAGGCCTCTAAAAATGTATAATTTCACAAGAAAAACATCAGAAAACCAAACGTTCAGATTATGGTTAATATGATAATGGACTGCTTTTTATGTTCCTACATATTTGATCTGTTACAAATTTCTGACATGCTTCTGCATGGAAAATGTATCATCCCAAGCTCAGGGCCCATTAATATGTGCAAATGTTCATGCGGCAGATGGCAACTCACTGTATAAACATTATCAACGCAGATATTAGCGGTTAAAACGGTATCTGCCTCATGTACCTACCTCTGTAATGGGGAGCCCAAGGACCGCTTAACTGTGAAGGTTTGTGATACATGATTTTCCTTTCTTTATCTCTCTTTCTCTCTTTCTCCTCTCTTCTCTCCTCCCCTCTCCTCTCTTATCTTTCTGTATCCAAAGAATCTTCCAAGCCACCACACATAGCATGTTTATGTGTGTGTTGTGATAATTTATTGGATTGTTCTCTCAAATGTGGAAAGACACATAGTATTGCAATTGCATGGCTCTTTTAGAAAAGAATTTATTACTCTTAGAAGAAAAACAGAAAAGCACTTTTTCTTTCATTCATTCATTCATTCATTCATTCATTATGTATTTATTAAAAGGACTTATTGCTGTTCTACCATGTTCCAGGTCCTGAAAAGTCAAAGGAGGATGAAGCTGATGCTGTCTTTTTGCTCCAGCCTGTGTGCAGTGAAGGGCCCCTGCTGGGGTCACCAGGGCATTATGGGAGGAGAACACGGGGTCTCTATTGAAAAGGTCCTCAAAAAGCATATTTCACAGTAAAAATACATTCACTTTTATGAGGAAGAAATAGAGCTATTTTATGAGTAAAACGAACACCTTCTATTATCGGACATATAGAATTGTTTTTATCCTAAAATGATTTGAAGTTACTTTGCATTGCTTCCTCACAAGTCTGCCAAGAAAGAATTCCCACCTTCAAAGTCCTCAGAGTTCTTGAAACATAAAGGAACCACATCAAAAATTATTTAATGGAAGAATAAGAAGAAATGTCTCGAAAGGGGAAAAAACCCTATAGTTTTTACTACTTGATGAGCATTCTTGAAAGAACTCGGGCTTTAAGAACAGAGAAAAGTCAGTCTCTCTTCATTTGTGGGAATGTCAACTTTTCACGAATCCACCCGGGGAGCGTTCTCCTGTCTTTGATTGCAGTGGGGTAAGGGGAGGCCCTCTCACCCTCCATCCAGAGACGTCCCGAAATGTCCTTCTCGGAGTTCATCCCAAAAATTCACCAGAGAAGCCGAATTCCATCTCCCGCACTCTCCCTGGGTCTAAATGAAGAAGACCAAGGACCAGTTCGGTCTGACCGTCCACCCGGGCCCTGCTCAATAGAGGGCTGCAGGGGAACCAGGAGCAGGCAGCTGTCCAGCTATTGGCACCTCTGCGGCTGCAGGAGGCTTAATGACGCTGCAGGACAGCAGTCTTTTCACCGGCTGCAGCAGACCCGTCCTGAGTGTCACAGGGTCTCAGATGAAGACATCAAAGAGCCACAAACAGTAGCAACAAACACAGTTAGTGCTCACAGCAGAAGGAGGATTTCAGGCAATTGCCAGGATATGGGTGTTAAATTGTCAACAATTTTTACTAACGTTTGGTCAAATCTTCTAGGAACGTAAATTATGCAAAAGCTTTCCCCTCTGGCTACTTCGTTGTATTGTGAAAATGCAGAAGACGTCAACCTCTGCATTAATTCCTAGTTTCATATTCTGAAATCAAAGGCCAAGAAAAAAAAGCTTTCTGTTATTTTTCTATAGTGTTATTTTTAAGAGTTTCTTGAGGAGCATGCTAAGATAAGACAAAATGCCTAAGCAAAGTTTACTTTGGCAAATAACATTCCTAATTTTAAAAACTGTCACTGTAATTTACTGCATAATTTAAGCAAGACTGGTTTTACCTAGTATCTGTTGCACTCTGATAAACTGTTAAGCTTAGAAAATAGTTTGCTGTATCTGCTTTGTGATTGTTTTGGATTATTTTAATAAAAATAGTGTTTTGGTTCAAGAAGATAATTATCAAAAGTTTTGTTTCCTGAATTATCTTTTATCACAAAATAAGATTATCTTTCAACTTAATATGTAAACCTTTTTGTGGTTATTCTTTTTTTGTCAAAAAATAACTAAATTTCTAAATTCTTAGATTTTTAAAATTTGTTTACAGAGATTTAGGAAGAGTTCATTTTTGATTCTAAGAACATAACATTGAGTTAATTATTTATGGATCGATTTTATTATTATTAAATAATTTCTACATATCTGTTCATTTCTTTTTTTAAAATCTGATCAATACTTTGATTCTCTTGAAAAGATATCTTTAGCATAAACATTTACAAAATATAAATTTGAGGATTCTTAGCAAAATTACCACGAGAATTGAAAGTCTTATGCAAACTTTTAAAACACAAGGAAAGGAAAGACTTATTTAATTCTTATTTTAATGCTCATTTTGTAAAAGCCAGAAGGCATTTAAAATACTCATCCTTGTCCTGCATTCTTTTTAACCACCAGGTGTCAGACTTTCACTGCAAATTTATACTCTGCAGAGCTCCAGCCCTGCTTTTATTTGTAAATGCTCACTATTCTGAAATCATTTCTTTTTTCAATCCCAGCACACGACTTAGAAATTTGTCTTTTAACAGGAACCCGAAGACACTGATTTTAGCTCTTTCAGGTATACATTTATAGTTTTTATTTATTGTATTCCAATTTGCAATTCACTTGTTTTGTGAGTTTTATATGTGAGCTATCTATTTATACCTGCACATCAATTATAGATCTCTTTTTAATATAAAATTATATAAATAAATGCCAAAACAATCTGGCTACGCTACAAACAAAATATTAAGAATTTAACAATATCAAAATGTTTACTTTTGATTCTAGCCAAATAAAAACAGATGGAAAATTACTTAAGTATTGTATTTTTCACATAAAATCGGCTCCATGGGTGTTTTCCTATAAATATCTTTAATAGTTACCAAAAAATTCTTAATTTTCTCAATTGAGAAGCATAATGTGATTTGTCATATTTAATACAATTTTAACTGTAGAAAAGTAAACATCAGAAAATTGCATGTTCTTCATATTTGCTACGACTCAAATGCATAAATGTTATTAAAATATAAATTCCTCCTTTCGTTGAGTTACACATCTGGTGTTGTAAATATTGGATTAATTTAATATGATTGTATCCCATGTTTTTTTCTTAAATCTTAACTTTATATTGTGCATAACCCTAAAGTTAATAAAATGCAGCCTAAGAAACATTGTAAAAATAATCAAAGAACATTGGTTTTACAGTCCATAAGTGTTATTAAAATTTCAATATTTATTAGCTTAATATGTGATACAGAATGTAAATAATTTCAAGTCATATGTAAATTCAATGGGATAAGACAGGAAAAAGCATACTGTATTTGAATTACTCCAAATGTTTTTTAAAAGCTCATTGGCCCGATCCTAAGAATGTGAGTATGTTAGCCAGCTGGTAAGGACTCGTGGAAAAGCTACTGCGGTTTATCAGCGGGGCTTGCCACATAGCAGCACACTGCAAAGTTACTACCAGCCAGTCACAGGGAATTACTGTGAAACGTCTATCTTAAAGGGAAGAAAGGGAGTGTAAAGAAAGAAGGCAGGCGTTGGACAGTATGCAAGAGGAAACTATTTTCTTTAAACCTAATCCTTTTGCCCTCTTAGAATCTGCCTGCGGTTGGCAGTGTGTCAAAATAGTGCGGTTGACACTGTTCTCTGTCTTCACCCACTTTCCATTCTATTGTTCTTCCTAGGTGAAAATATGCAGTCCTTGGAATGGCTAAGATTGACAATGGGTATTCTTGATTTTTGTGTGTGTGATAATCCTGTGATCAGTGTTGATTTTAAGAGTTTTATTAAAAGAAAAATGTAAAGGACCATTTTGCTATTTTTCAGCGCTGAGACAGTTATTTCTCACTCAATTCATTAAACATGCTTCTGGAATCTTTGTCCTTTGAGCTTCAGCTGAACATATTTGTCAGTGACTTTGCTCTTTAATGTTGTCAGATCTCCTTTCAAGAGGAAGCTGCATTCGGTCCCAGGCTTTTAATGAATACGCACGCATGTCTCAGTAAGTGAATAAAACTTTGCTTTCACTTGATAGTGGGTACTCCATCCTCATTATGGAGACAATACTGAAACCTTGAATGTGTGTCAAAGATTCATTTTATAATCCTGAGGTTGGTTTGGCATTGTGTGATTTACACAGGGGCTCTGCTTACAATAATTGATTCATTCCATCCTTAAAATCCACTGATCTCATTGCAATTATAGGGAGGCATTTTAGCTGTTGGAATGCAGACTAATATCAAAGAAAACATAAAGAGGCACCTCTGACCCCTTTGGATTTCTGCAGCACATGAAAGAATTAGGTCATATCATGTATCAAAGCAAAATCCTGTGACTGACCTTTCTAGACTCAAAAGGTTGCCCTGGAAATATAAAATAATGAAACATATTTCATTTTAGACAACATTTGCATAGTTGAGAATGAAAATATTAACCACACTATTATCTTCATGCATCTATTGTTTCATTAAAAATTTTACAGTAGCAAGGTGACCAAAACAATTTTGAACTATACATTCTCACATTTAAATCAGTTTCTACAGGGAACTTACCAGTTCTAAGAACCCAACAAACAGAATGTAACATAGCAAATGTATATGAGAATGTTAGGACAATCCTGTTTTTAAAGGTGTCTGCCATCTGCTATAGAGAATTTCTCCATACTATCCTGTGACAAATATATCTTCAAAACCAACTGATCATATCAACTAATGCAACTAAATGCTTTTGATCTTTGTCAGATAAAAATGCAGAAGGTCTTAAGGAACACTTCTGGGGCCCTTTTACATATATTCTGCTGTTTTGAACATTTGGGAAGCTGGAGAAACGCAAACTGAAGTAGCAGTTTTATTTCATAAATCACTTGAAGCCTATTAAAGGAGAAAGGGGAGAATTGTACATTTCTTCTGGTTATATATTTTTCACTGAATTCCCTTTACTGTTGCTAAGGTTTATAAAAACAATAATTATGATTCATAAACAGTGTAATTTTACCCACGATGGAAAACCTACTTTCTAAAGTCAAAGAAGTATTTTCACAAGAAGCCTTTTCAAGCACTTATCAAGAGCTGCATGAGATAAATACAACAAAAATTAGGCAGTGTGCTTAGCATTCCCTGCCTGGGAAACACCTCTGTTAGGTTAATGCAACAGTCCCATGACTTGCTGCTTCCCAGCTGTGGCAAGATGTTTCTCCAGAGGAAGAAAGAAACTTTGAGTTTTTCTGTCAACTGTGAATATTTTTGATCTGGCTGATGGGAATCTTGATCTCCCAATCCTAATATCTTCAAATGCAGGGAAACGTAATTCATTAACTTTTCCAAATGGGTTTAAAAGTTTCTGATCATCAGAGACCACTTTGACCTTCTCCATCCCCACCACTCTAGAGCCCAGAAATACAAATGACAGTGACTGATACCCATTAGTCACCCACCCTGTGTGACTACGCACGCTAACGGCAAATTATCCTGGTACAAAAATATCCATATTTTAAATGAACTGCTAGACATACGCTATCAGGCTGGCAAGTGTTCTGAGATCAGCATAAGGCCATCTTGAATGTTTTAATTTGAAAGATGAGACATAAAATGTTTTCCAAAATGAGTTCACAGCAAAACATATTTTTAAAATATCCTCTAAGAACTTGTCTCCTCCAGTTTGTGTGCTTAAATCTAACATTAAAACAAATTCTAATAAATGACCAACTTTCAGCACAAGAGTCTTTTTTTCAGGTTACTTCAAAATTATGGGACAAGCAGTTCTTTTGAAAGACTCATTTGCTTGAATAAAAATGAATTAAAATTTACATGTATCCTTTCTTATGGAATGATTCCTTAATAACAGAACATGAATATAGGCTGTATTCTAAATAATCCAAATGGTAATGACAGGCACAGTTATCAAGAATTTTAGTCATTAACCAAAATTATTTTAAATACAACATATAAATAAAATGCTTATAGCCTCTGATACAAAGTAATTTTATAAGTCAACGTAAAGTATCATTTTATAGAAATGTTCACAGAAACAAAAGAGAGTTTTTGTGATTAAAATTTAGAATATATTGGAAATTTTAGAAGACAGAATAGAAATAATACAAAGAATTATCAAGATTAAGACAAAGTGTTATTTAAGGTTGTCTATGCTTGTGGTTGGCATGATGGAATTATTTAGACTGAATTTACATTTTGTTCCATACTTATCAAAAGCAAGGAGTCTGTAAATTGGAAAATTTTTTAAACCTTTAAAACAAAATATTAATAATCACTACTACTTTCCTTCATCAGCTGTGACTTAAGGTAAGCTATATTAATAAATCTCAATCCTTTCTTTCCCTTTTAAATTTAAAAATTAGAATTAAATAGATAATTAAACTTGAAGAACAATATTAATGAAAATAACTATGAAAATTTATCAACTACTTTAAAACTGAATCTATTGAAAGTGACAGTATGATGAGAAAAATGTTCTTTTAAAAATCACTTAATTTTCTGTTATCTCTTCTTGTTTCTTTTGCCTCCTATTCAGTTTAGGATTTATATGCTGTATTACTTTATCCATGTTACTGAAATGACAAAAAACATTGTCCTTTAACAAATATATAGTACATTGATCAGACATTTCAAACTGTGCTAATAAAGTGTCCTTCGGAAAAATAATGCAAAAGATTTAAAAAATAAGTCATAAAACATTTCCATTACAATAAGCATATTCCTTGCGATTATGTTCAATATGGTCTTGAAATAGAAAGGCATCTCGAAATACAAAATACACGGGCTTGTGTTACTCTTGTAGAAAAGATTTCTCTTTTCAGGAAGCACGCTGAAATCACCCTGGTTTCCCGGCTGTAATTGCAATCATTAATAAGCGATCGGGCTGTAGTAACATCATCGAGGAGGACCCACGCTAAACAGGTCCTGTGTTTCACAGATTCGGGGCGATGTGTTCAATTTGCACGTTTTCCTCTTTTCACTTGATTACCTTTTCTTCGCTTTTCTGGTTTATTTTCTTAATCACACCCTTCCACACCTGTCCAAGAGCCACGGTGGTTGTGCGGAGGAACCCTGGAGAAGGGAACACTTTCTGTAGCCATTTTAGAAGCATCTGGACTTATTGGGAGTGGGAGTGTCCACGCAGTTCGCCACCTTTCTGTCCCTGCCACATTCCTTCCTTATTTAGGGCATTTTTCTAACTTCTCCCTTGGCTGTTAATTTCCCTCTCCCCATCACCTGTACACCCCAGATCTCATTCTGTAGATGGATACATTGATTTTACTTTTAAAAATTTAGGTGTGTGGATTTTTTTTTTTTTTTGGTCAGAGTTGGGGCTTATGATTGGGTGTCTTAAAAAAAAACAAACCCTCTGCATTAGGAATCTCCTCTCTCTCAGCATGGGAATCTCCTTCTCAGGTTCTCTTTATACTTCCAGACAAATCGGGATGGAATATCTTTGGTAACTTGGAGGTCTAAGGAATACTTTCTCCGTAAGGCTTAGCTCCTGAACAGGATTTTTAAAGAAACATAACATGCAGACAGTAACTCTTAAAGATGGTTTAATTTTTTTTCTCATTTGCATAGCAAGATTTAATTTCCATCCTTTAAATATGACGAATTGCTCAGATTTTCTCCAGTTAATGCTTTTAACAGCTCCCAATAAACTTCATTAATCAGGTAGGCTCGAGGCCCAACGTGGAGCCCGGAAGCAGCTAATTTGCTTGATGAGGCCCCGACTTTGGTGAATAAACAGGTGTATAATCTGCGGGCTTTATGGCCTTAATTACAGTCTAATCAGTTCAGCGGTTGGCGGACGAAAGAAAGGGAAAGAAAGAAAGGGGTGGCGCGGGCAGCAGAGGGGTGCAAGGCGCCTTCCCCTGAAGCGGGAGGCGCACCGGCCGCTTCCCGGCGTTTTCTCGGTCGCCTCCGGGTCCCCGTCGTCCTCCCTTCCGCGTCCCTCCTTGCTTCCCCCGGACCCGCTCGCCCCGCAGCTCCGCGGATACGGGGTCCCCGCGCGCCCGCTCCGCGCCTCCGCGCCCCGCGGCCTCGCCGTCACCGGGGGCCGCCGCGCCGCGCGAGGGCAGCGGGACCTGGAGGACCGGGCGCCGGCGCAGCCTCGGTCCCCAGACGGCGCGCTGCCGGCCTCCGCCCCGCGCCCGGGGACGCCGCGCCCGTCTTTTGTTCCTCGGCCTCTCTGTCCGGGACCCGGGCCAGGCCGGAGCGCTGGCAGCCCGGTGATTTATGTGCAGCGCTGCCCTTGGAGCGAGGCTTCGGGTCGGGGTCCCCGGTGCCGCGGTCGGCGAAGCCGCGCTCGCTCGGGGGCGCAGTGGCACCGCGGAGGCCCCGGCGCTTACGGCCAGGCTGCGCGCCCTGGCGGCGGGGAGGTCGCCCGGCCTGGCCCGACTCTGCCCGGCGCCCGCGGCTCCCTCAGCCCGGTGCGGCCCTGGCTGGCGACTGGGTGCACAGTCGCGCACATCTGGCCACCGCTGGTCCGAGTGAAGGAACCAAGTCTCCATAGCCCGCTGTCTGCTGCACCCCCTGTACCCCCATCTTCATCCCAGAGTGGGGATGCGCCCCTAGGCGCCCCGAGAGAGTCCGCGTCTCCCTTGGTGACCAGCAATTGGCTCCCCCGGGCTGCACGGCACTGGCACTGTGACTTCCCTGGCGCGGGGAGCGGCAAGGACGGCTCTGCGCGCGATGAACCGACCGGGACGTGCGCGTCTGCCCTGCGCGACCCTGGGCATCAAGGGCCAGGAACAAACTGGCTGGCGTTCGTTTCACTTCTCTGTAATTTTATTTGCCTACACTGGGGGAAGGTGGGAGAGAACCATCCTGCACTGGAAAACTGTCAGGGCGTCCCGCAATCAGGCTGTTCCGTCCACAGCGGGGTGGTGAGGTCCGGGTGCTACAGCGAATCCTGGCTCAGACAAAACAAAAGCAAAAACAAAAACCAAACCCTGGAATTCTAACCAGAGAGGTGCTGACCCACTCCCACCCACCCACCTTTGAGGGAGAGATTTTTCAGTTTTTGAGTAGTGAATGTTTTACTTTCTGTTTATTTCTGCTCTCAAACATTCTTTAATAGGCCATGTTACTATTTTAACAGAAATAGTTATCATTTTAGGAACCCTGGCGAGGGCTCAAATGACATGGACAGACTCACAATAAAATACCTTACCAATATTTTATTTTTATTTGTATAAAAGCACACATAGATGAATCAACTGAAATAAGATTCTGACTACTTTTAAAAATAATCACTTTATATTTTCAGTAAGTGGAGGAATTGACAGGAAATTATTTAAACTATATACCTTAGAGCTGCAATTTATTACAGATTGTAGGACTAAGCCAAACCACTTAAATAGCCAGATTATGATATTAAAGCAGAGGTTTAAAAAAAGCCAACAGGGAGAACTTGAAAAATGGAAAGATAATGTTTTTCCTCTGTTCCCCTAAACTGTTAGATGATCATCTTTTTGAACGCGAGGTCAATTTCCACCTTTTGTTCTTTTGCTTTATGTAATCATAAAGGAACAAATGTCTGTATTGCGACTGGGGAGAGAGACATCTCGGAAGACTGACCGCACTCGGCACCCTCTACTTACCAAAACTAAATTACAGCCTAATAGGATCGCGTCTGCGCTCTGGCGCACCTGAGTGGCCCAGGCGTGGTGCTGCCTAATTTCTCTTTTGTATTATGACTTGATCATCCAAAAAGTGCTATTATTTCCTTTTAGAAATACAATGGGACGCTTCATCCCCCTCCCCCCAAGTTCTGAAAATTCTCAAACCGGCCCTGGAGAAATACAAATGCACAAAGCGCCTGGCGAAGCAGGCCCGGTGTTGAGCACTCCATCATGCGCTGTCAAGGTGCAGCCGCTGTGCATTACCCCGCCATGATTGATAGGGTGGGTTTGTGCAGACAGCCGGAGGCCGGGGCTCAGATGGGGCCCCGTCTTTTGGGCTCCATTTCCTACTACCTGTAGGGAAAAGGCCGTTCTTGGCCGGGATTGGCTGTTTGGTGAGTTTTAAAATTTAGTTCCTCATGTAGAATAGGAAGGTCATATTTCCTAAAAGTTTAGTTTTGAGCTTTGTCCTGAAGTAAACTTCATATTGGGGTAAACTGAATCAAAACAACTAATGGTGACAACAGTGCACCCACAACTGAATTTCTTATGATTTCATTAAGCATATGAAGTTATTTTTTCTTGACTTTTGGCTTCAAATAGAAAAAAAATCCGGACATGTTTGGCTTATGCCTTCAAAAGGCTTAAGGCTGTGTGTATGTAAAAGTCTGATCAGGGCACTTACATCACTGTGAGTAAGTCCAGTAGACTACGGATCCTGATACTACACCACACATAGAGAATGCAAGATAAAACAAAGTGGGACTCTTTCTCATTGTAGGCTGTGGATATACTTCCTGTTAGCTTGGGACCAGATTTTTGAGTTTGCTTTTGCTGTGATCAGTCAAGATCTTACCTAATTAATGTAAGATCAAAGTTGACAACCATCTCACCAGTGTTGTGTAAAACTGTAAAATCCTCCAGGTCCTTCATTTCTTTTAGAAATGGCTAAAGGCAAAATGATTTGAATAAGGAGATCTCCGATTTTAAAATGTGAAACTTCTTTCATTGGGATTATTAAGTGGCTTTCAGCAATGTCCACAGATGTTCAAGCACCTCTACTGTGCTTTCCTATTTTTCCTTGTGGTTTTTTGCATGCAGCCTGATAGATTGCTTAAAATGATAGGACTGGGAATGAAATAGCTTTTTAAATGTTCCCAATTTTTTTCAGCACCAGAACATTCTTTTCTATCAATCTATCTCCATTTTATAATTGCGGCAAACAGGACTGAGTGTCTCTGGAAAAATGTGCCAACTAAATTATGTTCCCAAACATCATTTTATGTTTTGTGTAATTTTTAAACTGACAAATTATGCTCAAATAAAAGGAAGGTTAAATATTTTAGCTTATACATGTCCTTCTAAACAACAGAAATGTATATTTGTAAAGCATTTTGTTTTTATATTTTCCCTATTATAGAGCAAATAGCAGTTTAAAAATCGGATGACTTGACTCCTCAATCATTCACGGTAAATGTTAACATAAGGCGCATTTACACAAATATGTTAACTATTAAAAGGAATTTATATTGCATTTTTGTTTTTTATAAGAATTAGGATGAAATGGGACATTAAATCTTACATGTTTCCTGGTAACTTTTCAGTGTCTAGGGAATTAATGCACATTATTTAAATGAGCATAAGGCTGAATAAATGCATGAGTTGCTGCATTGGGGGTATATCAGATGTCCGTGCAAACACTATCAAACAATACCTTAAGAAAGTCCATTAGTTCCATGTGGAACAACTATTGTTTTACAATCAATATCTTAAATATTTGGAGGGCTTTTAACTATTTTAGCTATTAGGAAAGTGCATTTCAAGATGCTAAAGAAACATAAAATGCACACTACTTTATAGTAATTAGCATTAGGCTGCACTAGGTTCATAGTGAATTTTGTCCATTTTGTTTTCTGTTGGCTGTCAAGCAAGAACAGTAGTTATAAAATGTTCATGATGCAGAATGTTCCCTTAGCATGTCAGTTTTTAATATCAGTTGAAAATATCCTTTCCATTGCACCACTGCCTTAAATCTTATTTAGGGAGTTATTGTTATGTAGGCATAGAGAGAAACTTTCAGTTTTCTTGAATTCCAGTGAACTTCAGGTTTGTATTGAATTAGGGTTATGATTTAAAAACAAAATGGATACAAGTTGGAAGATGACTGTGGCTAAATAACTGAAAAACTTTGAGAGTAACAAAATAGATTGGCATCAAATATGAGCATATCCTCCACACGCAAGGTATTTACGATCTTATAGAAGTATTGACAGAGACCTGAAAGCTGATGCACACAGGAGCAAGTTAAGCTCTTTGCTGCATATGTGCATGTACACGTATCTGCCTATGTATATGTGTATGTATATGCATAGGTATGATAGAAGATAAACCCAAAGATATCATCATGGTCACCACTGGGCAGGTTTGTCAAAGAGCTTGGCGCTGTGGCAGGAGAAGTGGTGTCTTGTCTTTGCAGCTAAGTGTCATAAGGAAGAGAATGGAGGATTTGTCCGGTAAATAAAGATATCTTCATTTCTCAAGCAGATGTGTGTGCATGCAGACACAGGCACTATGGTGTTCTTCAAAGAACAGTGTATTAGTATATTGGTAAGAGGGAAGGAGAATGAACAACACAAGACAATATGAAAACTTGGAGCTTAAAAATGTCTTTGGTCAGCCTGAATGATGTCACTCCACTGCTTCAAGTTTTGCTCCTGGGGGCTGCAGATTATGAGTTCTGTACTTCTGGGGTAACTTTTTGATAAAAACTAGGACAGCGCCTCCATTCATGTCCCCAGCTTCAGGGAGGAAGCCAAGGAGAGGGTAAAGGACAAGGCCCCGTTCTCTGCTGAAAGCCACCACTTTCACCTTCCTACCCCTCTAGTCTCCCCCAGTGGACCTCAGTGGAGTTTTTTTGCTTAATGCCCTACAGTTTCTGATGTCTCATCAGGCTAGCTTTTTTCTTCCCTCTGAAAAGCCTCATGAGCAAAGCTTGTCTTTGAAACTTTGAAGTAGACCAGATAGTGATTTATTAGCAGTAGTACTATTCACCATATTCAGAGGAGTATTTCTCAAGGGACGTCTATATAGTTAATAACATCAACAACACAATAAAGATATGACTCAGATGCCTCTCCGAGAAAAAGACAAATAACGTAGAACCAAATCAGGACGCAGATGACCATCCACCCCGATAGATAAATTCAGAATGTTATTCTTAGTATATTCTCTTTAGCTAAAGAATGATTTGGGAAAATTGTTAGAGTTACAAAGCCAAATCATGTAGAGAAATTGGATAGAACAAAAAGCCTTTAGGTGGGAACTTGATTTTCCAATTTTAGAGCTGCAATTTGTTTGCCTCAATAATCAGCTGATTTGACAGAACAACTGACAAAAGCATAGACTTGCCAGAGATGGAAGGGATCCTGGGCAAAACGCCACCAGTGTGGACTAGGGCAGTCACTCACCTCAGTGGCTCCTGCCAGCCTCTGGGATTCCCAGTCTTTCTTAGTGGGGCCCCGTAATCTGAATTTTAACAAGGTCAAACTGATTTCTTACGCATCATAAAGACTGAGAACCACTATGTTAGAACGTGGTAAGATGTTTTTTTGTCTTTCTCAGAAATGTATTTCCCGAAATGGTTCCTTATAAGTAGGTTTCCATCAGAAGATTGAGTATAACATCTTAGAAATTGAGAATCTGTCTAAATTAAGCTCAGAAACTCCATCACATTTGTGAAAGTTGAAGTCTGGGAAGCTGAGATGATGGCTGGACATTCTCTACCTTCGTTCTAAGAGCATAAAGGACATGTGTTGGAGAGTCCTGCCCTCAGGAAGCAAGTGGGTGTGTCACCCTGCAGGCTCTGAAAGTCTCCATCTTCATGAGCATTTGTCACAACCTATGCCTGCTTTTCTTGTGCATGGCATTTTCCAACCTGGCCAAAACGAGGCAGGACAGTAACAGAAACACTGGAGAAGGAAAACAGGCTTGTTGGGGGCTCATCGACAAAAACCATGTGTGACTTTTTTTCTCATCACATTGGCAAACCAAGACTGAACTGCCCATAAAAGAATAGGTGATCTGTGCCAGTCGTTGTTGAATGCCTTTATAAAAGTGTGGTAAAGATGCACTTAGAGAGTTTTTAATCACTTTTGTTGTCTGTCACTCTCCAGCTTACAGATGACAGTGACTTCTGTCCAGTGGAGCTGGCAAGTTGCAAAGCCACAGCCAGAGGAGATGCAGTTTGTCATGGAAGAGTCAAACCATGAGTTGTAATGAGCACCTACTCTACACCAGCAAAGTGAAAGTTGTGACAGAGAAAAACAAAAAAACAAGCCTTTGGGGACACTGTTGAACCCTAAAGAAATGTTCAGCTTTGTCAAGGAGAGAATAGTTGTTTTTTTTTTTTTTTTCAAAAAATAGGGAAGCCAAAAATGAGTGTATCTCTTCATTATGAATGCAAATTGAGTTCAAAGAGAGTGGTGATAATCTTTGTGACAAGTAACAAAAAGTGATTGAAAACCGAAGAGAATCTTCAGCATTCGAAACCAGCGCTCTTTGGACTGGTGGGGAACCGGGCACTAGTGAGGTCTCAGGGAGCCCCGGGCTTGGCTGTATCCCCTTCTCTTTCTCTTACCTAAGCAGCGTCAGCTTCAACCCAAGCTTAACTCGTTCCCAGCTCCGAGATATTTCCCAGCAGCTCTGTTTGTTTGCAGGTGGAAAAGAGAGTGCATCTTTATCCCAGAAGTTTAATGAAACCCAAAGGAATTTCACATACCTCTCTCTGAACCCAATGTGCCATCAAGGCACTTTAAGGACTGTGTTTAGCTCTAGTCTCAAGTCCTACTTTTAGAGTCAAGGGTGGACTTAGCATTTCGGAACTACAATATTTGTAAGGAGTTCTTTAGACTATTTTACTCTCATTTCTTTTACTCTCTTTACTTGTTATACAGATTAACAGGTATCATTTGGGTAGATTTGTCCATGCACATAACATTCTTTGATCATTTTTCACTGCCCTTGTCAGCCCCCTAACCCCACTCCCACCTAGATCCACATTTGGGGGATTTCAATGCATGTTATACATTTTGCTCATAGCCATTACTGCTGTTACCTGCCCCTACACCCCTTCCCTTCCCCGTTATTCCCTTCCTCCATCTAATAACAGTATCCCTTCTGCCATCTGTCATCTCTTTTAGGTTCCACATATTAGGGAAGAAAATATGATATTCATCTTCCTGAGACTCTTGGGGGCTATTAAGACGAAGGGAATGCAGGGTTAGAGGAAAACGGCAAACATGCAATGCAAGAGGTGGCTAAAAGAGGAAGCGTAAAGGAGTGCTTCATGTAAGTGCAGCACCAGGCTGGCTCCAGAAGGGCTGGTGCATGGAGGGAAAGAGGAAAACTTCAGGTTGTGAAGAAAAAGCAAGCACAAAGTCCGGAATCAGCAAGATGGTGGCAATACGGAAGCAGTCCTGATCAATAGTACTGGGTAGGACCATGCTGGGTTTTGAGGCCGGATTTTGCAGGGCAGATTCCTCAGGTTTGTTAGGTAATAGCAGGGCATTGTAAATTGGTGGAATAAAGAAGTGTAAGTGTTCTTGCTTATACAACAATGTTCCTTCTCAAACCAATTGTATATGTCTCCATTTCTTTCTTTTCTTTTTTTTTTTTTTAGCAAAAAATTATGTGTGAGGTGCAAGATGTAGATTCTGTCCTTACAGAGTTCCCAGCCTACATCATTTGTGTAGCAGACTTCACAGGCACACAGTGCAAAAAGCATTTTATTTTATCAATTCTCCTATTAAAAAAATAGCAAACCATGATTAGAATATGACATTACAGAAAATAATGCTGCGCACTGAGTCTTTAGGTCGCTGGAGACCAAAGGCCCTTTCTGGTCCTCCGTTTGGTCGCAGTAAAACAAGGAAGGAACTGAGAAGTCTCAGCTGCGAACTGCGAGAATCGTCCTTTTGGAGAACAAAATCACTAACAGAAACTTCAAGGCAGCGCCCTAGGAAGGAAGGCGTAGGGCCTGGAGAGCTCCAGGTCCCTTCTGGGAAGAGACCCTGTCCCTTCCTGCAGCTGCTGCCCGGCTGCCTCTGCTGCGGGCCGGTGTCACGTTGCTGCAGGTGTCTCTGGGGCCGGTGAGTGATGGTGCCATCAGCTCCCCACCGCGATCCATCACTCGGCCCAGCCGGTGAAGAATCACGGCTTCGGCAAGGTGCTGAGCCCAGCAACATATCATTAAACAAGGTTACCCCCGGCTGATTTGTTCCCATGATCAATTTGGTCGATAACTGTTCCGCCTCGCTGTACCATCTCTCCACACTCCGCCTCCCCACCTTAAAACATAAACAAGTATTAGGGAGCCGCTCAAAGATCAGCGTGGAGCCCTCCGAAGGCTCTATCCCCCCAGTGGCATCCTGCAAGCTTTTTTAAAAACCATTATAAATCATGAAAAATAACCTTTACTACGGGATATATCCTCAGGCAAGTGCTCGACCCTAATTCCATATTTTATTACCTAATACTGACTGATTTTTTTAAAATTTCCAATTGATTACTGAATAGCATTGGGACAATTTCTTTTTTTATTTCCCCTCCAGTCTGCATAGCTCACTAGCTTCTTCCCTTAGGAGGTCCCAAATGAGATAGAAGTAAAACACTTACTGCTTTTACGGCTTAGCTCTAATTCTGGTGTTTCGCGTTTAACTCTTCTGAGGCCTGCTCAGACACAGTCCTGGGTGGCCAGGGATCCTTGCTTAGCGGAGAGAATATGATTCTGTCACAGTGTGGTGGAGACGTGTACACGTTACAACCAGTGCAACTGTAGGAACGAAACAGAAGGGGAATTTCCGGAGAGAGACCCGTGAAGTACTCCCTCCGGGTGGTGTGAAACAGAATATCCCAGGAGCCACAGGAATTAAAACAGCAACAACAATGACAGTCCGCATGTGAGTGCTTATTCCACAACTGAAACAATATTTTCAAAATATAATGCTGCTTTTCTGATTGCTTTTCTCTTGACTGTTACAAAAACTTTACATTTTTCATTCAATATATTTTCAACCTAAAATCATCCTTCACAAAGCGGACTAATGTTAATCTTGCTCCACTGAATGTCTCCTTCCTCATTCAAAAACTAAATTATTGATGTAGCGGTTCCTTATGCCTAGGTTACTTATAGTTGTAAGTTTATAGGCATTTAATTAAAAATATATATGTACATATTATTAAAAGTAGACACACAAGTGACGTTGGCCATCTTAAAAACCATCAGCATTCAATTATGTGACCTCACGGATTGGCAGGGAGGAGCGTACTCGCCAGTGGGAACCCAGATTCCGTGCCGAGGTGCACGGATTTCATTGATACAGAGATTTTTGTTTTCACGCCTCTCTTCTGACATTGTTCCAGGAGAGAGAACGCTTGTCATTTTTTTGTAAATCCTGCCAGAAAAAGGATCTAAAAAGTCCCTCTTAAGCAAGTCACTGAATAGAAAATCCACATAGAAACTCAACTGGCTAACATAGTTCCCTTTATTCTTCTCTGTAAACCCATTTCCTCCATCCCTGCTTTATCTTCTTAGTGGAGATGAATCACAGCTGGGATTTAACTCTGTGAGCGCACCATGTATTCTTAAGCTAAGTGTTCACGGGTAGAGATTAATTCCTTTAAATACTCACAGTACAAAGTGTACTACAAGAGCTGTAAACCTGAGCTCTCTTGCCAGGTGAAAAATTGGTTGTTTAGAGAAAATAGAACTCATGTTTTAGGCTTCAAAAATATATCCGTTTCTCCTTTTAAATGTATACTTTTTGACTACCCATGAAAGTCACTGTGTCTTTCTGTAAAAATGTTTATCATATAGTCTATTTGTGAATATTCCTAGAATAATCCTCACTAGCGAAGCCAGTTCTAAGATTTCCTACCTTATTGCAAAATTCCCACTAGGGAATTAACTGCCCACAGATGTAGATGAAATGAATGCATGGTTAGCTGAGAAGATGTGTGTTAGTCTGCCTAACGTGTGCCCCCTAATCTCCTTAGAATATCATTTGCTATATCAAGGTTGATGACATGATAAAAATGTTATAGATTGGTAGCTCTTAATTCACTTGTGGAAGAAAAATAGCAAAGATTTGTAGTAGGTACAGGTCATATCTTTAGTTCAACAAATATTTATTGTCTGCCCATTTTGTAGAAGGCACTGTGTTTTACTTTTCTCTGATAATAAGTCCATGGTTGCAGATTACGTTGCTATGTTCAGAAGATATTAAATCTGAGTCATGTAGTAGGGACTTAATTTGGTTAAAACCAAGATGACTTATAGTCTAGACACAATGTTCCTGGCAGCTCTGTAATGGGCTTAGGTGGCTCTTATAGTACGATAATGCAAAAGATTGAAGGAGGCTATTGCTTCCATAATATACTGTAATTTGACTTAGGCTCTGCTTAGATACAGTCATCAATAACTCAGTAAAAACAATTTCACATCTAAGCATTGCCTCTAACAACCAGAACGGCTGGATTCTTGAAAGAAAGTGATGGAAATACAAAGTCTTTCTTCCTGTTATCCATTATCTTTCTTTTACTATTGATTCCACTAATGACAAATTCAAACTTAAAAGTGCATCAATGAAAAGAAATGAAATATATTAATTATTAATGATGTTAAAGAGCATTTTCATTGAATTTTCAATCTTCATAAACTTAATTTCAAGCATTAGTAAATAAATAAATACTGTTAAGTAACAGTGTTGTTTTTAAAATTTTCTTTTAATCACTCTGGTTTAGTAATATTTGTCCTTATTTGTACCATACATGCTTTTGTGTATAGATGTGTAATGATTATATTCATTGGGGGCATTTGTTACAGATATGTGACAAATCTTAAATCATTTCAGATTCCTTCACCCCCCACCCTTGGCCCCATTTACAAAAAGATCTACAGTTTCTCCTTGGTTTTTTTTTATCAATCTTATTTTGTTCTGTGTTTGTAGTTTGCATTAATCAAAAGACAGAAGCCATATGATATTTCAGCTTGTGTGTCTGATTTATTTCACTTAACATTATCTTCTCTAGTGAATCCATTTCCTACAAATGCCTTGAATGTATTTTTGTTTATAGCTAAATAGTATTCCATTTTGTTTAAATATCATATTTTCTCCATCCATTCATCTGTTGATGGACACATAGACTGCTTCCAAGATTTAGCTAGTATGAATGGTGCTGTTACAAACATCAGTATGCATGGATCACAGTAATATACTGTCTACAGCTCTTTTGGGAACACATATTTTATGATTTCCTAGATTTTTCTGTGTAAGCCTCAGCTCTGTACCTCTTAAAAACTAGAAAAATTTCAAAAACCCTCCAGCTGCATCTTGTGTCAACTTCACTCTCACTGGGATACTGTAAGTCAATTAGATATTTTACAGTTTGTATCATGACACTCATTGTACATTCAATTCTTAATTCACAAACCTTTGTATGAATTCCATTCCCCTAAAATCAAATGTGCTGTGGAAACGCAGTATGCTTCATGAGTCACTTAACGACTTGGACCATTTATTCTGCTTCCCCACATTTCTCCGGCTCATTCTCTTTTGATACTTTTTGGAGAACAGAATGCTTCGGGTAAGCCTCGAACCTGTCTTAACAGTGGTGGACCCGTGTCTTACATCTGCTGCCTCACCAAAATCTGGAATATGGTAAAATTAGTATAAGAATCCCTGCTAACTGCTAGATCTTTTAGACTATTCTGTTCAATTTTGAGTTCTAATTTCTCAGTAATTAAATTTCATCCATGTCCTTAAGGACAATGAAAGAAACTCCATTTCTTTAAGAAAAGGAGAAATGGGTTGGCTAAGAGAGGTTGAGGTTTTGAGGTAGGGAGTAGGAGCTCATGGAAGGCAAAAGTTTTCTTCTTGTTTGTTTTGAACTTCTTTCAGGGCTGATGCAAATGCACCAAGGCATTGTTGTGAGGGGTTTAACTCAGAGCTGTAGATAACCCGATAGGCTAGGATTCTGGTTGAGGTTAGAAAACCCATGAACCTAGTTATTTCTGAAGGTCTCTATCTTGGACTTCCCTTTCTGGCTCTTTGATGTATAGACATCATGGCCTGGAAACCCACTCCTAGTTTCAGTCTACTGAAGCGCAGTCACGAATGCTGCAAGATACTGAGTGTGCTAGGGTTTGGGGTCTGTCAAATGAGAACGGACTTAGAGGTGCTGAAAGCACAGAGTCAGACATCGTACCTCTTTTTCTACTAAGATCAGGGAGCTGTGTGGTATTTTTGCTATCATTTCTGGATAGAGCCATATGCACCATGACCAAACAGGATGATCTGAGAGTTTCCATGTGTCCAATCAGCCATGATGCATTGAGATGGCTAAACACAAACAGCAGGAGCCTGTAAGTTCAGCCTCTTGCAATTCATCTCACTAGAGCAGACAAGTTGCAGGGAATCACATCCACGAAAGCGCTGACTACTCTTGATATTTTGGCATGCTCTTGGTGTCTTCTTTGCTTACTTGCCTCATTTAAGGGGCCTAAGGGCCTTCTGCACTCTCTGGGATGACTGGGGATTTAAAAGCACAGCTCTAAAGCAGTAACTGGAGAAGGAATGAGGTCGTCCTGGGAGTGGGTGCTAAGCAGGACAACGTGGTCATGCAGGGGTACCCTGAGAGGAGCAGCGGGGAGTGACTCTCACAGCGTGGCAGCAGGGGCTGTGAAACAGCGCGGCGTGAAGAGGCACAGGAACAGAGAAGGCCAGCCTCCCTCTTCCAGCCCTGGCACGGCGCAAGGCTGCAGTGCCCGTGGCCGTGGACCACAGGCCAATGAGAGTGTGGGCGGCACCCAGTGCTGAAGGACCGTGCTGAGCAGTCTGGACACATTGCTGCAGAAAGGCAGACGCCTGCTCAGTGGCCTTCGGGAAGGATTTGCCCTCTTCTATGGAAGCTTTCAACTCGGCACCAACCAGTGCTGAAAATATACGTCTTATAGGATTATGAGGGTAAAAAGCTATCAAATGTCACTTATGGGGTCAACCCACAGATCTCGGCTTTGTAGACATTTATCAACACTATGCCCACTGAGAGATCAGTCTGTCTGGGAGTCATCAAAGGAAATGGAAATAAAACTTTCATGGAATTAGCAATCATCTGAGGAAGCAGAAAGGTGGCTGTTGTATGAAATGAAGGAAGATTCACCCATCTACTGACGTGACACAAATGAGGAAACATAAGTAGAGTTGCACACATTTCTGCTTCCTTCAGGAAGCATTGCTGTCTGTGTCAGTTGGATTTCCACCACGGTTACCACATGCCTGAGACAAATAAACGTAAGGGGAAAAGTTTATTGTAGGGCAGTTTCAGGAGTGTCAATCCACAGTCAGACGGTGCCCTTGTGTTGGGGCTTGTGGCCAGGGAGAAATGTCACAGCAGGATAATGTGCTGGAGTGATCATCTCACGGTACCCCGGAAGAAAGAGAGAGAAAGAGAGAGAGAGAGAGACCAAGAGCCGGGGTCCTCACGGCCCCTTTGAGGTCACGCTCCCCACCCAGTGAGGTAACTTCCTCTTGGTAGGACCCCCCACATCCACCCCCACCCTCCAAAGTTTCCATCAGCTCCCAGTAGTGCCTCGGGCTGGTCACCAAGCCTTCAAGACAGGGGCCATTCAAGGTCGCAGCTGTAGCACCATCGGCATTACTGTGAAGGACGGGGAATGTGGGGCCTGGGAGGAGGCTCCCCGTTTCTAAAGGGAGGTGCTGTCCAGGCTTGTGGGCAGATGAACTGCTGGGGTAGAGCATGAGGGAGGCTTCCTCTGTCAATTTTTCTTCAATGACGTATAGAGAATGAGAGCCCTCAGGCCTTCTTCCTGATATTCTAACGGCAAAAACATCTCTGTGGAGCAGACTCCTGTCCGGGCTGGGCAGGACTCGGGTGCAGATTTTGGAGGTCTGGGCAGGCATGTATTTGGGATATGGTCCCCAAGCCTGCAACAAGAAACACCCTTGGGTGAGCATTCCTTACAGCCGTTGATGGAGGAGGATCTTCTAAAGAAAAAATTCAGTCACATACAAAAGCTCTAGTATTTCCACAGGGAATTCAGAGAAATAAATAAGAAATTTAAAACTATTTGGCCTTCCACCTAAAGTGGAAACAAGCGTCATGCAAAATGTTAAACATTTACATTTCAATTTAGAGGATAGTATTATTTTAGGCTTATTTCTGTGCTTTTATGGGCAAACATTTGGAAAGATCAGACAAAATCCTTTGAAAATGTAAGTTTCTTTTTACTTTTGTCGTCATATTTACTTTTATGGACATCATATAAATGGAGTTATGTTGTATATACTTTTTCATATTGCTTATTTTAATATTATGCCTATGAGATGTGGCTTTTGTGTGTGGCCCTCTTTTGTCTTGATCAGTATATAATACTCTATTATGTGAGAAAGCTCTAGTTTATTAATTCACATTATTATTGATAAGTAGTAGGGTAATTTTAGCTTGGGATTATTATGAATAGCAATGCTATGAGTGCATCTTAGGATAAGTACATGAACATATTTTTGATGGACGCATAGCTATAAGTGGAATTGGTCTGTGTGTCTAGTTTTAGTGAGCACTACCAGTTTTGCTCTGTTGCACCAATTTATATTCTTGCCAGTGGTGTTGGCAAGTGCTGAATTTGTTGGTCCATGTTCTTGTTAGGCATTTGGTGCTGCTGTTTGTTTTGTTTTTAATGAATCATTCTGGAGAGTATGAAGTAGTATCTCACTGTGGGTTTAATTTGCATTTCTTTGATGAATGGCACGAAACATCTTTTCATATGTTTATTCACTATTGAATATACCCTTTGAAATGTCTTGTTTAAATCTTGTGTCATTGGGCTGTTTGTATCTTTCTTAGTGATGTGTATGGGTTCTTTTATATTCTGGGTGAAGGAATTTATTGGGTAGATCTTCTTCCAGTCTCTGGCTTCTTCATTCAGCATATGTGTTTGGATGAACAGAGGTGTTAAAAACAAGGCCTAATTTGTCATCTTCCCTGCATGATTATTATTTTTTGTGGCTGGTATAAGAAGTCTTTGCCGATCCTTAGGTCCTGCAGAGACTTCCATGTTATGTCACAGAAAATGTATTTTCTCATTTTTCACCTCTTAAGAGCTCACCTTGGAGTGGAGCTTGCGTTTTGTGTCAGGTGGTGTTTAAGCTTCTTTTCCCATGTGAAGAAAACTGTGTCCTTTCCTCGTGGAAGTACTGCCCACACTATCTATCGTGAGTTTGTTCTTGCATCAGTACCACACTCTTCATTTCCATACTTTTTACATCTCCCTGTTGTTCAAGGTCTCAGATCCTGCTCTTCATTGTGACTGATACTAATCCTTTTCATTTTCCTATAATTTCCTAGTTAACTAGTTTGCATGACAGGTGTACACCAATGACTCCCCCTTCACTCCGGGGAGATAGCGATTTTCAGTATTTCTAGGAATAACAATCAGAAAAACAAAGAAAGCAAAACAAATAACCTCATTATTGCTGCTAGCCATGGCCAACTCCTGTAGCTACTGCTAGAAATTAAAGGAACTTGGTGGGCGCAATCTGAGCAAATTTTCCTGTGTGTGTCTCACTTGGGACTCTTAGTTGTCCTTGTGGTCTTCATGGTTCCTCTGTTGTTTTCAATAAGTATCTTAGTTTATCAAAATGTACTTGATGTTTACGAGCTAAATAAGACAATTTTGATCTAATAGAGCAAGGTTTTTCTGTTCTTTACCTAGTGCCTGTCACATAAATTCCATGTCATATGTTATAAATCCAATAATATAGGGCAATAATTATTGCTTTATATATAAGTAATACATAACTACAACTTTAGTCTTTTAAAGAGGAAAAGGAAACAGAAAAATGTAGTCTTATTTGACATGTTTACCATTTCTAATGCTTTTCATTTACTCCTATAAATTCAGGTTAGCACTGAGGACTGCTTTGAGCATTATCTCTCTCTCTCTTTTTTTTCTTCCAAACAGGGTCTTGTTGCATAGTGTAGGCTGGCCTTGAGTTAACTGTGTAGCCCAGGCTGGCCTCAGATTCACAGTGATCGTCCTGCCTCAGCCTCCTGAGTGCTGTGATTACAGGCTTACATCATCATTCTGGTTTTTTGGTGTTATTTAGCAGGTAAGCCAGTAATGAATTTTCTCGCCTTTCTTAATCTGGAAATGTTACCTTTTACTCTTCTTTACCCTTGAAGTACTTTCCAATTTCTTCTGAACAAAAGTTAACTGTGAACATGTTACTATTGTCCTGGAAAGATAAGCTCATTTGCCTCTAGGTTTTAATCCTTTTTTTGTTTGTTTGTTTCACTTGTTTACTTTTTAGTTTGAGTATAATACGGTATAGGTCTTTTTGTTTTGAATTCATAAAATTTCATTGATTTTTCTTAGGCTGTGCATCTGTATATTAATGTTTTCTGTCAAATTTGGGAAGATTTGTGGTGCTCATTCTTTTCTTTTTCTCTTTGCATCCTTCCTTTCCCTCTCCATCTTTTCCTTCCTCCTTCCATACACTACTTCTGTGGCTTCCCTCACATATATTGTAATATACTTTATATTGTCTCATATTTCTATTGCTTTGTTTAATTTTTCTCCAACCTTTTCAGATTGAATCATTTTCACTGATTCACTTTCAACTTTATCATTTCTTTTTTCTGCCATCTCAGATCTGCTGTTAGGGCTACATGGTGAGAATTTCCTTTCAATTATTACAATTTTTAACTTTATAATTCCCTTCTTGGATTACCTTGATATCAAAACCAGAGAAAGACCCAACCAAAACAGGACTACAGCCCAATCTCCCTAATGAACATAGATGCAAAAATCCTCAATAATATAATAGTAAACAAAATGTAGCAAATCATCAAGAACATAATACATTATGACCAAGTGGGATTCATCCCAGGAATGCAAGGATGGTTCAACATGCACAAATTATTTCTATTTCTTTACTAAGATTTTTTTGAGTTGATGAATGATTGTCTTATTCTTTTATAAGTTTTTGTTAAAACCTGATAACTTTAGGCAATATATTGTGGGGTTTGGGGTTTCTCAGTTTTTGCTAGGAGGACTTTCATCGTTGCTATTTTTTTAGCTTTGTCATTGTTGTTTGTTTGTTTGTTTGTTTGTTTTTAATAACTTGCTTTCGGAGAACGTCCCTCTCTATATTTTGTGACTGCTGATTTCTCTACTACATTCCTTTTTATAATATACTTCATTCAGTCTGGCTTCCCAGCAGTTGGCCTTTGTCTGTACCCCATAGATCAATGACCGATCCATCAGAGATTGTGTTGAGGACATTTGTCCAGAAAGGCTTCGTGCTGCTCGTGTGTGAGTTGAGGAATGAGTTCAGAGTTTAAGGAGCTTTCACATTCCCCAGCCTTCCTTTCCTGCCAAGCCCTGTTAGATCTGACCTGCTCTCCTGTGTCTGTCTCTCCCTTCTCTGCCACGGTACAGAGACAGCGGACCCTCAAGTCTCCCCTGTGCGGGTGCAGCCAATCTCCAGCCAGCAAGGGCGAGCACGAGGAGCCCCCTGGGCTCTCCGGAATGCTCTCCTTGTCCCAGGCCAGCAGCCTTCTGCTCACCCAAGTGGATGGGACAACGACAGCCCTGCACAGCTCCAGGCTCCCCCCACACTCTGTGTTCAGTATTCTTACAAACACCACTGGGGGGAGGGCTCTTCCTCTGCTCTGAATTAGTGGATCCTATTTTGTATCTGTTTGACTGGCCAACGTTTTAAGTGATTAAGTGATTTACTAAAAAAAAATCTTTACTAAGATTTTTTTGAGGTGATGAATGATTGTCTTATTCTTTTATAAGTTTTTGTTAAAACCTGTTAACTTTAGGCAATATATTGTGGGGTTGGGGGTTTCTCAGTTTTTGCTAGGAGGACTTTCATCGTTGCTATTTTTTTAGCTTTGTCATTGTTGTTTGTTTGTTTGTTTGTTTTTAATAAACGTTATACATTTAAGTGATTGCTAAACATTGGGAACCTTTGTATCTTTCTTCTGGAAATGTAAGTGGTACACCGGTTTGAAAAATAGATCAGCTGTATTTTGTTACACTGGCATAAATTATGATTTAGCCATTTTACTTTGAGTTAAAGATGCTAGACTTCCTGTAAATTTGTGTACCAAAAAGCATAAGCATAGAGGATAATCAAAATATACAAAGAACATTTACATCTAAAGATTTGTTGCAACAAAAGACACATTGTCATGAATTCCCTTTGAAGTGTCCCCCTTGTTTCAAGCACACACGTCTCCTTGTTCTTGCCCCTGGCTGAGGCAGCTCTGGAGTCCTCTGCTGCGTCTTTATGAGACATGGATTTTAAAAAGCAAAGCAGTGAATGTTGCAACCCAGTACCACGAGACAGAAAGACGGCCTGGGAAAAAAATGACAGCGCGTCCGCAGCCATGCGCTCCACCAGATCGGGCACTGGCTGACTTCCGGCTCTTCCACAGAGATAAAATGACAAAGAAAGGGCAATGTTTTGAGTCACTCCAGGACAGCCAGGCAGCTAAAGCCACTCACACAAGAGGACGCCAGAGCTGTTGCAGGAAGCAGCAAGAATAACGGATTGTTTTTGAATGGAAGGGGTATTTATATACAGAGAGAGATTCATGGTGATGTGTTTATTACTATAACACATTTTTAAAATGCATACAGTCATCATACTTCTGATCACACCTTGTAAAATAGTCGAAGCTGCAAAGTTCATGATTGTGAAAATCTGGACAGAGTATGTGAATACATTGGAAGGAGAATAGATATGTAGCCTTTTACCAAATAGCAGAGTATCATATAGCAGTGAAAATGAGCTACCACTAATTACAGTCCCATTAATAAATTTAGAAACATAATATAGAGTGAAAAAAGCAATTTCTTAGAAGACTTACACAATTTGATATTTTTAGGAACCTTGAAGACAGGCAAACCTTTAGCGATAATACATTCTTAGAAACATACAGATATAAAACGTTTTTATTAAGCATAAAAACATGAAGGAGTACTTCTCCTGTGTCCAAAAAATACAATAAGAGAATTATATACAAGGAGATTACTTTGGGAAAAAATAGAGGAAGGAAGTAGGAGTGTCAGGATGATATTACAGGACAAGAACACACAGCAGATATAATGGTATGATTTTTAAATTGGTGCAGATGGGTGTTTATGTTATGGTTATTACTTTATATTGTATTGTAAGTATATTTTCATATAAACTTATTTTGGCAGTACCAAGGACTGAACTCAAGGCCTTTTACTGAGGTAAATCTCCAGTCCTTTTTTATTTTTTAGTTTGAGACAGAACTGTCTAAGTTTCTCAGACGACTTGTGATCCTCCTGCCTCGGCCTCCTAAAGTGCTGAGATGACGGGCATGCACTACTGCAGCAGGCTCATTTATAGGCGCTGGAACCAATGATTAGATTCAAATGTTTGGAATAATAAAAAAGGACTAATCACTGTTCCCATGAAAACAATTCACAGGACAATTCACATATATTTCTCTCTAGGACTGCAGTCCAATGAGCATATTGTTTTCAGGGATTTTACTTCCATTCTCTGGCGACAACTTGTCCAGGTACTGCACCTCTTCCTTCTGACTACCCCCCCCCGCGCCTCCCACCATATCGAAAACTGGGAACCTTTCGGCTGTGGCAGTCTGCACGGGCATCTGTGTCCTTCACACAGTGATTGAGATACAGACAATGGCCGATGTGACAAACTGCTTGTTACCTTTCTAAAGCATCACGTTTACTTTGTTTTCCACTCAGTGAGCTAGCCGTGCTTCCTTCACACTATTTTCTTAAATGACTTACTTGGGTAAATTGCATCTCCACAGTTCGTGCCCTGCTCGGCGATCTCCTGGCCTCGGTTCGGTAGCTGTGCACCGGGGCTGGGTGGAGACAGGCAGCACCACGCATTTTATCTGCAGCTGAGACTCTAAGATGCTCTTAAAATTGACCACCTACAAGAAATGTTGGTGTGGAGTAGGTGGTATGCGGTAGATGGTGTAGCATTTAACCAGCACGTCGATCTCTTATTTCTAACACACAGAATAATTTTAAAAATTAACTTTATTGTCGTACCATGTACACTAAAACGCTTCTGTTTTGAATACGTAGTCAACACCCACGTAATGACTACTCTGATCTAAATATTGATTAATATTCCATTACCTCAAGATCACGCTCATCTTCCCATCCTTGGCTCTGGGCAACTCTAGCTCCAACTTCTGTACTTTTATACCAAATTTTCTTTTTCTACAATTTTCTATAAATAAAATCACACAGCTCATCATATGAGGCCTATTTTGTTCAGTGTAATTTTTAGATGTTCCAGGGTGCTATTTTATGTGCTAATAACTTGTGTCATTGCTGTGCAGTGTTTCACTGTGTGGATATTCTACACTCAGCACTCGTGTGCCCAGGAACCTCTGGGGTACTTCTAGTGTTTGAGTATTTGAACTAAGCTGCTCTCAAGGTTTTGATCACTATGATGACAATATGAGCGTCATAATACCAGGCAGACAGCATTCATATGATCACTTGGGTGATCATATGCTACTTTGTGAAACAGCCATTTGAATCTCTCAGAAGCTGGGTTTTTGTGCTTTCCTCCTTCTCCTTCTCCTCCTCCCCCCTTCCTCCTCCTCTTCTTCCTCTTCCTCCTCTTCTTCCTCTTCCTCCTCTTCCTCCCCCTCTTCCTCCTCTTCCTCTTCCTCTTCTTCCTCCTCCTCCTTCTTTTTCTTCTTCTCCTTTTTCTTCTTCTCCTTCTCCTCCTCCTCCTCCTCCTCCTCCTCCTCCTCCTCCTCCTTCTTCTTCTTCTTCTTCTTCTTCTTCTTCTTCTTCTTCTTCTTCTTCTTCTTCTTCTTCTTCTTCTTCTTCGTCTTTCCCTTCTCCTTCTTCTTTTTTAGTTGTAAGACTGTTTTCCAAATGGATGCCAATAATTTCTCAGACAGTTCCCATGTCAAATCTGAATTTACAATAATTTCTTCCCTTTAGAGATTTCCATCATTTTTATGATTTTTTTTTTGAGCAAACATTTTCAACTTTGATGAAGTGCACTTTATCATTTTTTTTTCTTTTACATGTGTTTTCTGCTTTTCTGTATACTAAGAATTTGGTCAGTAATATTGCAAGGACAGAAATTGAACAACAGCAACAATAAAACCTTTCTCCTATATTTTTCTTTTGGATGTTTTGAAGTTTGAATTCTAGGTTTGGGTTCGTGACCCATTTCCATTAGCCTCAGTGTACCCTGCTGAGACCTTTAATCATGATACCAGCACTGGCATGCACTAGGAAACGCATAGTAGATGAGTGAGGCAAGGTACTGGGTGTGTCCCTGGATGGCTGAGCAGCTCACTGAGGGAAGAAGGCCCGGGCCAGACACGGTGGCACCATCCAGTAGGCTTGTAACCTGGATGGAATAAACAAGGAAAGCAGAAGGCGACCAGAGACCTTTACCTGCTCCTTTGCACAGCGGTCTCCAGTTGCTTCAGGCTTGCGGTGCAGGCTCGCGCTGGTGACTCTGCAGAGAGCTGCCTTCGGCCTTGGGCTGGCGCCACACCCTTGAGCCCTCTTGCTCTGAGAGTTTCATCTTGAGCTGAGCAGCCCCTGGATGCTCTGGGTCCCCAGTGTGCAGGCGGCTCTGACCCTGTAAGTCTACCAAGCATAACAGTTATCCCCTTGCATTAAATACACATACTTTCTACTGATCCTGTTCTTCCAAAGAACCCTAATATGTCTGCAAAGTAAAAATTGATGTCAACTCTTTTCAGCAACACTGATAATTAGCAAAATGACAGCAACATTTTTGGATTATTATTATTCATTTCCTGCTGAAGAACCTTGGGGCTCTTGTCATTGCTTCAATGTATGTGGGTCTCTTTTGGCTCTGTTCATTCCATCAGTTTTCACATGGATACCACACTATCTAAATTACTACACCTTTAGATTAAGCCCTGAAATTGGAATAGTGTAAATTCATCTTTGCTCTTTATTTTCAAAGTTGCTATGACTATTGTTGGTCTTTTTGGATTTTCATCATAAATTTTACAACCAGCTTTTCAAGTATTACAAAGTCCTGCTGAACTTTTAATTGAGATTACTTTTGATTTCTAGATCGATATAGAGAGAATTCAGTCTTCACAATGGTGTCACAATATTTAATATTCCTACAGTGAACATAGAAAGTCTTCTGTTTCCTTAGATCTTTAACTAATCTCAGCAGAAATTTGAGAAAAATCTCAGGGTAGAAGATTTGCACGTACTTTACTATATTTATGTCTGTGTATTCCATGTTTTGAAGCTACACTACAATTTTTTTATAATTGATCTTACATTCTGTAAGCTTGCTATGTTCTAAGATTTATTTTGTGGTTTCCTTATTGTTTTTATTTATATAATTGCATGTGTATGTAAAAAATTTTTTAAAACAATTTACATTCTTTATTATCTTTAACTTGCTTTATTTCATTGGCTAATAATTCCTTTGCTGTGTTAAACAGAGGTAATATAATTGAATATCCTTGCTTTCCTCCTGATAAAACAAAAACATTCAATCATTCACTATTAAGAATGATGTTAGCTACTGATTCTTCCTATAAACCCTTTGTCAGATTGTGGGAGTTCCCTTTAATAAGTGGTGTGCCATAGTTTTTTTTATCATAAATTGATGTTTCAATTTAAGGGTTTTTTGGGTAACTTTTTCTATACTATTATTTATACATTTATCATTATCTTCTGATATAATGAAATATTTATAGAATTTATAGTACTAAAGTTTGCTTTCTAGCGATAAATTCTACTTAGTTTTGATGTGACATTATATCAGTCAAGGTTTGATCTGAAAAAAAGCAGCTAAGGGACTAAGGCATTTATTATAGGAATTTGATTTTATGTAATTGTGTGAGTCAGTTAAATATTTTATGCATTATTGTTACTTCTGTCCTTGGTTCTGGGCTTGTCTTACTGTCAGATGACCTGAAAAAAGAGATTCCATGTGAGTTGAAGGAATTGCATGTGTAGGCGCTACCTCCGGAGTTGTAAGCATCAACCAAGAATTCAAAGATCTGGAGGAGCTGCAGGACCTCAGGCTGCACTGTCTTTTTTTGGTAATGGCTTTGTCTGGTTTTGGTATCAGAATAATGCTGTCTTACAAAATGATTTAGAAAGATTCCTTCACCTATTTTTTTAAAAATAGTTTATTTGCTGATTTAGCACAGCACTAATATATTTAGTTTTTCACTCAAATGTTTCCCTTTGACCTACTCCATCTCTGGAGGGTTTGGTTTGCTTATTTGTAGCACATCTTTGCTTTCTGGCACTATATGATGCTTGTATGGTGCCTGCCCATGTCCTAGAATTGGCTCTTTTTCCAAAGAACTCTGGTCCCTGTCACTGGTGAGTGTTGTTAGATACCAAGATCTGGGTGCTAGATATGCTTGTTGCTACTAAGGTTTCATTGCTTTTGCATTCTCTCAACTGACAGAGAAAGGAAACTGTGCAACGAATGCATCTACAAATATGTATTTATAAATAGTCCTCTGTGTGCTGATTCAGATGTATGCTTTATGCTGACATCTTGAACCCTGAACCAGGCATATCTGAGTCATCCCACTCCTCTTCTGTGGTCTGAACATATTGGAAACTTAATTCTCAAAGCAACAATATTAGGAGATGGAGCCTCTAATGGGGTGTTTAGGATATGAGCACTCTGTTCTCAGGAGTGAAATAATGCTGTTATAAAAGCATTTGACTTATTTTTTCACCTTTTTCTTTTTTCTCCCACGTGAGGACCTAACATTTTTCCCCTCCCAAGGATGCAGCAGCAAGGTGCCACCCTGGAAGCAGACAGGTCACTCACCAACACCAAAACAGCCACCATTCTGAACTTGGACTCTTATTCTGCAGAAATGAATTTCTGTCTTTATGAATCACTCATGGGCAGGTGTTTTGTGATAGCAACTCTAACAGATTAAGACAGAAATTAGTGCCAGAAGTGGGATTTCACCGGTATAATAGTTGCCTTCTGATATGGATGAAGCTTTGGACGTTGTAATGGTAGATGCTGGGACAGTTTGAGGTGAATATGGGGAAGGCCTGCACTGCACGAATGCTCAGAGGAGCAGTGCTGCAGGGAGGGCCTCAGGAGCATGACTCATGTGGGATGAAATGGAAGTTTGTACTTGGTGATGACAAGCTGTTATTTTATTAGCTAAGACATGAAAAGTTCGGCATAAGTAACTCACTGTGGCTCTGTGGACAGAATAACTCAAGCAGCCTAGAGGCTCGGTCCTGGCTCCACCAGTCATGTGCACATGACCCTGGTAGCATGCCCTCCCAGGTCCCCGATTTCTGAAGCAAAGTGTAACTACTGATGAGAGTATGCTGCTCAGTGTGTGTGCACTGCCGCTGGCAAATGTATTTCCCCACTTTGAGGGATCAGTGCTAGAGACGGGAATGGTAGCCCTGAGATATGAGGATCCCCCAGGAAACCGGCTTGTTCTCCTAATGGCTCAGTCCCTTGGGCACCCCTAGTCCTGCTTTCTGTGCCTTCCCCATTGTAAACAAGACAAATCTAGCAAGCTCCTCTGAATGCCCTGTGGGTTATTTGTCAAAACCCACCCCCCAGCTCAGCTGGACTGTTATTTTCAGGGGGAGAGGGTGGGGAAGCCGCATCAAGACAGAGTCCCGCCCCGTGGATGGAGGAAAGTGGAAACCACTGACCCAGTGCCAACGACCCTTCGGCTCACTTAAAGTCACCGCCTCAAATGCACAGCATCTGGGCACAGACTAATTCTGCCTACTCTAGCTTTAAAGGTGAATTTTGCAATTTTTGAAAAGGTCCTTAGAATCACATTGCAGAATTAAAGGGTGTATTATAATTATCAATATCAATAGTAATAAAAGTTTATTAAAGGTCATTAAAATGAAAGGGGATGGCTCTAGATCCCATCAATCTGAATTGACTCCCTCCTCTTGTGTTAATTAGAAAACTCAGATAATGGTTCTATGGGGGAGTACAGGGAAAATTTAATTACGAAAGTTTAATGGGCCACTATCTACTTCCTGCCACATTAAAAACTGATGATTTACACAATTTTAGATATTACCACAGGCTTTTCTAGCAAAACATGTTGCAGAGGAATGCAAAGGTTTACCAAGAACATTCTACTCATTTTAAAACTGCCATCATAAAGCCACATTTGCCTTTTAAAAAAATCAGGCCACTGTTAAATGTGTATGTGTTTTGCTTACAACCTTAAAATATGTGGCAATCAGAACATGTAGATTCTTCAAATATATAGGTTAAATATAAAAATTAAACCTTTTGTTCCCTTAGAGCTAAATATAAACTAGGGGAGATAGAGTTTTCAGCCACCAAACTGTGTCTCCCTGTCTCTTTTTTTGTGTTTTGCACTGATAGCTTTGATTCTCAGCAGTGCCATCAGTTCCCTGGCCTGTCCTGGACTTGAGGAAAACCCAGAATTTAAAGGATATGGAGGCTGAGTTAAAAAAAAAAAATTAAGAAGAGCAGATGATAAAAAGAAATAAAAGCTCACTTTTGGCGGGGGAGACAAGGTCTCACCATGTGGTTCAAGGTGTCCTTCAACTCACTGTGTAGCCCAGGCTGGCCTGGAACTTGTGGTGATCCTCCTGCCTCAGCCTCCCAAGTGCTGAAATTTCAGGTGTGCCGCACCATGCTGAGCAAAAAGCTCACTCTTAACTGACTTGTTTTTCAAATACAGTAGCTTGGGGTTATTGAGAAATTACTTTTCCATTGTGGCTTTGAAAATCAGGCTCTACAGAGCACTCACATAAAACACAAAGAGTCTCATGAATTTGAGGTTGTTTGCAAACATTTTAGGTCTGCCCTGTTCAGTATGGTGGTCACATGTGGCTGCTGAGTACCTCATATGTCACCAGTCCGGATTGAGATGTACTACAAACGTCAAACAGGCACCGGGTTTTGAGGCTTTGTATTTTAAAAGTGGATGGAAAATATCTCATTAATAGGTCTATGCCAATTGCATGTTGAAATGATTCATTTATTAGGTTCAGTGAGATATATCATCAAAATTAATTTCACTTATTTCTATATACCTAAATTTGGCTACTAGAAATTTTTAAATTAAATATGTAGGTTGATTCCATTTCCATAGGACAGTATTTGTCTAGATAATTTGATAATTAGTGACACTCAGGGGGAGCTCTGTGACTTGGAGGATAATTTTAGAGACAACCAGGACTTACCTTTGAGACTGGGATACTGAGGTCCAGATCAGGAGCAGGAAGATGACAGAGAAGGCGGCACCATGAGGTCGGGATCGAGCTCACAGATAGAGAGATGGGAGCAAGTTTCCAGGAAGACACAGCAGCGTCACATCACAAGCATCTTTAACTCCTGCTAATGCAGTGGAGAAAGACCTGCCTGAGCTGGAGAAAGCACACAGTTTAAGCAGAACAGGTTATTCTGCATTGTCCTCCATGCCGCTCTTTGACCACATGCTCCAGAGTGACCCGGTGTCAGAGGGACAGAGGAATCCAGTTTCTTCAGTCTCAGTTCTGAGATCACCATAGCACGCATATCCTGCCTGATGAGTATTACTCTAGAGTGTGAAGACTGTTCACCCATGCCCTGCATGCAAGACACAGCAGGTGTCCACAGCACTGGAGGACATGGTGGCTAGGCTGTGTAGACTATGTATTTGCATGTCATATTCAGTTGCTATGTAAAAGATTTCACCATATGGGAATTTCACTGTATATAAATTTTTATTTTAAAATATTTTTAAACAGAAGGCAACCTGGAAAATGTGATATTTGGCCGTGGGGGTGGGAATTACCTGGTTTTACACCATCAGCCAAAACAAGATCTACATAAATTAAACACAAATAGCTAAAGATAAAATACTAAAAATAAAACAAAACAAAATTAATGCATATAATTGAATATTTGTTGAGCTTTGATTGGAAAAAGGTTTTAGTGCGTAAAACAGTGCACCAATTCTCAAAGGAAAGCATGGATAAAAAATAAAATCAAACAACTAAAATAATAACATTATTTGAAATAAATGTGGAAGCTAAGGGGTGTCTTTCAATCTAAAAAATCACTTTTAAATGAGAAAAAGACAGTGATTCCAGTTTAAAACTTGGAGAAGAGATATGAATTTGTAATCCATAAAAGCAAAAGTTCAATGAAAGCATTTTGTAATTCTATTTTTTATAATAAAAATTGCTAATTTCATGATAATAAAGTAATATTTTTATAATAGTCATGACTAAATAGTTAACAAAACTACAATTCATAAATAAGTTATTGTACATGCAACACCTAAGAAATGAATTATTTTGTTATATTTTTGAATTACTTTTAAGAAAAAAATGCTTAAAACAAAAACTTAGATTCTTAAATGATACATAAAATATGATCCAATTATGGGAAATAAATATATTATTACTGGAAAATGATTTGAATAATAAAACATGAAATACAAAGTGTGAATATTTAGAACTTTTATTGTAGTGAAGGACACATTGCTGTGAACCGCCCCCCAATATTCCCTCTCACATCAAACACACTTGTCCCATCATTCTTGCCATTTGCTGAAGCAGTTCTAGAAGGTCTCTTTTGTGAGTGTCTTCAGAAGGGGCAATCACAAATTGGTGAATGCAGCAGCCACACACCATCCAACAGAAAGGCAGGCTCGTGAGAACATGACGTGCTCGCCAGGCCGTGTGACTTTCTGGTTCTTTCCCAAAGTCAAATGGACCGTGAAAGGGAACCATTTTGAGCTGATGCAGGACGTGGAGGCGGCCATGACAGTGCAAGTAGAAACAATGGCAAACAAGAACTCCCATAACGGCTTTACAAAGAGACGAGAATGAGGGAGTGAGTGTGTTCGGAGCAGGGAGAGGATTTTGACAGGGATTAACAGCTCTGTGTCTTTTACAGTAATAATTCTTTTTAAAATTTAAGCAGACAGTGGATTTTAATCCCAATTTATATTAATAATATGCATTATTAATACATTGTTATGTATTATGCATATATATTTTATATAATATAGAATATGCATTATTGTTATGTTATTATGTATTAATAATATACATCTGAGTCATGCAATTTCAAATGATTCTTATCTACACTCTTCTACAACTGTGCACATTCTCTGTAATGAGCATATCCATTTTATTATACAGAATTATTTAAGACAAATATACAAAGCACAATCTAACTATTGGTTAAAGAAATACAGATTATTGGCCATGGGTTTAGTTCAGTGGCATAAGTGCCTGCTGGGCAAACGCAAGGTCGTGAGTTCAATCCCTGGCACCAAAAAAAAACCAAAAAACAGATTATTGCAGTTGCATGTTACCAGTTTCCCTTTAGATTAGCAGTGACAAGCTTGTGCGGTGAATCAGAATGACAGGTGGAATCATAGTGGGTGACCGTGTAGCCAGCCTGTCAGTGCAGCACAGCTATTTTGAGAAACTCGCAGAATGTCAAGGATTCACTGTGTCAAGAGGCTCACTGGAATTAGAGCAGGATGCTGGAAGCAACCCAAACATACAACAGTGGTGATTTAGTCCAACAAGATTCAAACATACTATCATCTAAAGAAACTAGCATTCAAAAGGCATTTGGGAGTGCTGCCAATGATACGAGAAATACTTCATTGAGACCAAAGATTGAAATGCAAAACTCTATACTTTATATGGTCCCACTATACAAGATACTATATTCTATGCTGAGAAAAGAGTATAAGAGATCAGTCTGAAGAATTAATTATCTTTGAGGTTCATTATTATTTTCTCCTTATATTTAAACTTTTTTTTCCTTTATCATCTTCTATGCTTTAAAAATCAGGAAAAAATATTTTCAGACAGCTGTGGTTTTAGTGAGCAGATCTCAGATGCTCCCCTGAGTCCAGGCCCTGAGACACCCAGGAGCCTGCAGAAAGACCATTGCTATGAAGCTGTGGTCATCAGCCGCTTCCAGGATGGGAAGCGATTCTCTTCAGGGAAGGAAGCCCTGGCCAGGGCCTACAGGAGCAGCTGTGAGGAGACTTCATTACCATCTGATAAAACTGCCTTGGTGACAGTGCTTACCCAGAGAGCTGACCTCTCCCTCCTCCACACTGGTGCTCAGCCTTCTTTTTCTGCTCAATCTGAATTTGGGAAGAATGAAGACTGTAGCTTTTCACTATCATTCTCCTTCACAAGACAAAAACAATTTTCTTTTGGAAATCTTGATATTTATTTATTGTCTGCTATAGGTGAGGCCTTCCAGGGTATAGGTAACACCCTATTTCTCAGAATCCAACCAGAATTGTGCAAGAAAAGAGAAGTGTGTGTGTGTGGGGGGGTTACATGTTTTAAATGCATGTTAATTCTGTGTAGTGTGGTGACTTGTCAGTCTGGCTCAGGGACCTCATTTTACCATAGAATTTTTAAGAATGTCATCACTGGGAAAGAGGTGCTTCATGAAGCAAAACTGATCCAAATGGAAGAAGTTTATGCTTGGCACGTCTTACTAAATCATGATGCTAATTTTTCAACCCCAAGTTCAATTATGCAAAGGTATTTATTGTTGGCAAGACTGGGAATACAGACACCCTTATTCATGGGAGTGTAAATTGGTACAACATTTATGAAGATAATTTGGCCGTATCTTTCAAAATTACAAACACACACACTTTATGACCCAGATATTCAACCGCTTAAGAATTTATGCAACAGTCATAACAGCATGTATGTAAAGTAGCATGTAAAGCATGGTTATCCAGTGCAGTGTTGTTTGCAATAGAAAAATAGTGGAAATAATAGAAATACATATCAGATGGGGAGGGTAAATCAATCATGGCAGATCTATAAAGGAATATTGTGCAGTCACAGAGAAGAGCATCGGAATTCTTTCTACATTGACACAGAGCTCTCTTCATTGTTTAGTAAGTTAAAACAATGGAGTCCAAAATGTTCTGCGATGTCGGTTACTATTACAAAACCACAGGGAAGGGAGGCGAAGGGAAGGGAAGGGAAGGGAAGGGAAGGGAAGGGAAAGGAAGGGAAGGGAAAGGAAGAGATGGGAAGGGAAGACAATATAGAATTGTGAAACCTTGCCATACATGAAGAGTTTAGATCTGGAAGGACCACAGCAACAAATATGTTGATCATTTCCAGAAATGAGGGTTGAAACGAAGGGTGGGAAGATGACTTTCGATGTTTTAGTCTCTTCGGTGTTTTGAATTTTGTACAATATGAGCATATTACTTGTTTTGAATTTTTATGTTGTTAAAAGGACTTGCTTCTGTACAGTTGCCACACTGACAATGTGCTCTGGCATGTAAACTGTCACGCAATGGCCCTGCCAACTCTTCCATTGGACGGCGCCTCCAGCCCCGTCTTGGGAACAGCGGGTCCTACGTGGCGTGTAAGGAGCTAATGAACAAGTGGCATTCAGGTGCATATTCATGACCAGTAGAGCTTAATTGCTCTTTTATAATTGATACACAAAATAAATAGAAATAAAAGTTGTGTTATTATTACATCCAACACTTAAGAGATTCTTACAGATCCACTGGATGTGAGCACCTCGCTTTACGGGCGACAGGTTACAGGTCTGGAAGAGCCGGGGACCGTAGATGTAACAGCCAAGTGTTTGCATCAGTAAAGAGAGAGGAGCTCAGTGCTGTGTGCCACATACGAATCACAGCCAGCTTTTCTGTGCCACAGATCCCCCTCAGCAAAAGCTCTGCACCCCGTCAGCGGGAAGACAGCAGATGCTCCCGAAATCCCTGCCATCTTCTCTCTGTTACACTAACCTGGAGTTACATTTGGGTCACTTTGCACATTAGAATGGAATAACTACTTTTGATGAACCATTTTACCATCAGAAACATTTTTGCCTTAAAATAAAGCGACATTTATGTGAAGGACAACAAGGAGGTGCCCTAAAGCTAAAATAAAACAAGCAAGGAGAAAAACCCCATCTGGGCTGTTTCCCTTTCTAGCCAGGTCCCAAAGTTCCAGACAGAAAACGTTGCTGTGTGCATCCCAGCTGTGATGTCAGATCTCATTTGCGTGGCTGCAGACAGTGGCCTGCAGCCGTCTGTCTGGCTTTTGGACTCTTGTGTCTCAGTATGTCCTTGAACATTTCAGGAGTGTGCATGGTTGGTGGTTACCCCATAGACAGATGCCAGACAGGAAGACCTCGAGTGAGAGAAACCAAGTGACTGCAGCAGATATCAAAGCGTCTTCAGAGCCTCATTTTTGAATAAGGACAACAAGGCCGAAGACCCAAATAAAGCACAGCAGCCTCATTACCCTAGGAGCACTTAGTGAATTGACTGCAAGCACCTTTCTCTGGAGCACACTAACACTTCTGGGGAAGTGGAAGGAGGACCACAGTCACAGGTGGGGAAACAAACTCAGGGGAGAAACTGTCAAGTCTGTATCTCAAGACACATGCTTCGTGTTTTCCACATCTTCATTTGCAAACACCGAGCTTCGAATCAGACTTGCAGTTCACATACTGCACATCTAACCCGTGCTCACAGTCATCGTGAAGGTCTGTCCAGACTGCAGTCTTCTGAGAAGGCTTCCTCAGCTGTACCACTCCCCAGCCCAATTCCCAAAACACAGATGAATGAATGCTCCCTTTCCTATCCCAGGAGCACTTGGGGCACTGACGTCTGGTCCTGGCTCTGTCCCCCGCTGGCTCTGATACGGGAATGAGCTTCCCGGGTAACCATTCTTCCTTAATCACCTTTCACTTAATGTTCGCTTTTCTAGGACCCAGTGCTACGCTTGGCACTTTTGGGTTTCTCATTAGAAATGCTTCGAGTGAATGAATAAATACAATGGTTTGATTATGTACGCACGGAATTCTTTTTCTGAAATACTTGTATATTACTGTGATTTCCTCGTTTTCCTCGCAGCAACATTTCCATGTGGCTGTGACCAACTATAGTCACTGCAGCTGCAAACACTTCACACATTCAGAAAGCTGTGGCTGCCTTTGGGGGACAGTTAAGATAATGGTTGGCACATAATAATCAATAGCTAGGAAAGAACGGACTCTGATTTCAGAGTCGCTTTCTCTAAGCTATTGCTCAGATTGAATAATTTTCATCAAGAAAATTTCCAGCTCTGCT